>BQNB010098196.1:2683-25214 GCA_026074375.1 Tanacetum coccineum
ATTATTATTAATAATATTAAAGCTTGTTGGTTATATTGTTCTTCCTACTACATCATTATTACTATTTCATTGATATTCTTCTTAGTGGTATAAACTAGATTCCGCTTAGTTTATATCATATACACAAAGCTTCACACTTAGTACCTTTGGATTTATCCAAGGATACTAAACCTTATATCTAACTAAGGAGTTAAAGATCTATTCAAGTGGGATCAACAAACACTGATACTTGAACATCAAGTAATGGTGCTGATAGAACAGAAGGGATTTCTTGTTAGATTTAAACATCTAACAAAGAATTAATCTATGTATCTGCATGATCTTTAATAATGCCAACTACATAAGTGTCAGAAGAAATGTTTAGGAATTGATTACCATAGTTTGAAGACAGCGAATGGTTAGAACTTGATCATGGAATCTCATGCTTCTCCTTTTATGACATAGTGACAAGAGTCCTAACAATATCATCCTCGGCTTGATTCTCCTAAGCTTGATCATCTTTAGATTGCTCCTCTTCTTCATCATATTTTTCTTCTTCTAACTTTTCAGCAACATTCTTGTCTGCATCAGTCATTGCTTGATCACCATTCTTCGAATCTGTTCTTTCATCATCAGTTTCTTCCATATCAATACTTCTATCATCATCTTCGTCATCATCATCTTCATTATCGTTTTCTTCTTCATCAGTATGGTGACAATGTCACCTTCATTGATATGTTCATCATCAGGTAACGGTCATCTTCTGAACCCCAATCAATTTTAGTATCAGCTTTGGTTGCATAAATGCTTTTTCCCTCATCAGTAACCTCTAGTTCAATACCAGTTCCTTCACTTGAGGTTGTAAATTTTCCTGTTAACTCTCGGGAACCTCTGGTGTAATACCAACTCCTTTACTTGAGTCTCTGGTTTATTGTTGTAGTTTGAGTGCTTCCTTGCTGGCTTTGATAACTTTCTTCATATAAGCAGCTAACTGTTCTTATTTAGTCATGACTTGAATGCCTTTAAGCTTCTTAGACCAATCCAGTGATTTCTTCTTTGATACATTTGAAGTATCTCTAAAAGCAACACTAGATGGTCTTCTTCTTCCAGTTGGCCTATTAGCAGGTTCACCATCAGATTCATCAACACCAGTAGGCTTGGAAGTAACTAGACATTCATGAGTCTCATGAAGACGTCTTTCTTCTTCAACAATCTCTGCCTCTGTTTTGTTGATTGACTTTCCTAGTTCCAGAGCAACATCAGGTTCAGGAATGATGTTGTCGTCAGTAGAGATGAAACTCTTCTTCTTTGGAGTGATTGTTTGCTTCTTTCCTTGTGACCATTTACCTCTCGTCTTCTTTGGAGGTATCGAGCCAGTGGAGTAAGCAATAAATGCCTTATAAGCCTCTGATTACTTGATTTCATCAGTCAACATCGTGTCTAGAATGGCTCGTCTATATTTTGAAAATCTTCTCCTTTGTTCATAAACTTCAATCTTTGTATGAAACCATCATCCTTAATTATGTTGAGACCATAACTTAGTCATTTAGGAATGGATTTATGAAGTGAAAGGAAGTACTTGATGATGATTTTGGTGAATCTGGGGTATGGCATTTTTTTCACGTCTCCTGATCTTTGACTGCTTGTAGTTAATTTGGTATTAAAAGTCTTCCCAAATTAGCTCGGCATAGTCGACATTCTTCCCATGGAACACACCCTATACGACTCCAACTCTTAATTGTCGGAATCTGTCATTGCTAGACGTCTTCCCATATAAGCTTTTGTTGATGATTGTTGCTAGGGCTCTCCATGGTTGATGCATGTGATCAACAAACATACTTGCCAGCTTGTTTATTTGACCCTTGTATGCCAGTTCATAGAGGAAGTTTATTAGTGACTCTTCAGATGGAGAAGCAATAAAGTCTTCATTAGGAACTCTTGGGCAAATACCGAGAATCTTCCTTAACAGTTCAACATCTACTTTGCACTTCTTGTCAGCAAGATCAAAATCATAGGAGATAGTTTTCTCGATCTTTTTAACAGTGAAACAGAATTGCTGCATGTAGATCTCTGGTACATCAGCAGTAACGAGAAAGGTATTGTAGCATGGAGAAGCTTTGATGAGATCCAAGACAACTTGAAAAGTTTCTTCCTTTTGAGTCAGTGTAGGATCAATCCTTATGTTCGTAGAGCTAATCTTGACTTTTTCAGTAATAGGAACCAGTGTTTCATCACGAGCAGCTTGTTGAATTTCTTGTTGATTCACGATTCTACTTAATAGTTATCTTATACAGTTTATATACATAACAGATATATAGATATCACTTATTAGATTGATTATCCTTGATGTTGTGATTGTTTTAGATGAAATTTATGTTTAAGTTTCATGCAATTAAGTCCGTTTAAACACACTAATTGACAAAATCAACTATGGTCAAAGTCAACTAAAAAGTCAAACAGTGAATCAGTGGTCAAAGTCAAACGAAGGCAATTTAGGTCAAGTTGAAATCATGTCATATTTCGCAGGATATCATAACAATGTTATATTTCGCAGGATCGAGAAAAAAATTTAGGCAGAGTTTCTTTTCCTGAATTTGACATATTCCGTACAAATAGAACACCTGCCATATTTTGCAAAAATGTGTTAAACATATTTCACAGAAATAGGGAGTAACATATTTTGCACAACCTATCCTAAACATATTTCGCACAAGTTAATCATGCACACATTTCGCAGAATTAGCACAAACATGTTTTGCACAATTCAATCCTAGACATGTTTTGCAGAACTCATAAAATTCAAACATAATCAAATTCATCAATCTGTTATCATTTAAATAACTTACACATACATCATTTATCACTCTAGAATCATAACATGAGCAGTTTTAACAAGAAACAACAACTTTTGAGGCTTATACTATGATTTCGAGCATACAAATGATAGCAACACATATCATTTTGGCAACAAAGCATCTAGGGATCATATAGGCAAACATAGAGGACATATAGCAGATACCATAACCAAAAACAAGCATTCAAGAACTACTTTTTGCATATTTTGCAAGCAAGAGTGCCAATAACCAAACTAGGGTAAACCTAAGAGATTAAAAACATGCAACAAAGTCACAAAGATGCTAATTACTTGCTATACAACATAAACCCATAAACAATCAAACAATATAACATGTTTTGCGCAATTCTTGTTCACAAGAATCCTTATATCTCACAAATAGTTTAGAGATACCTAAAACTATTATGATCGAGTGTTAAGGAACCCTAGACGAGCTAAACCCCTAACACTAATTAGACTAACACCCACTTTTAATTTTGATGAACCCTAAATCGAATTTAAGAGTTTTCGAATGAAAGTGGGTGAATTAATCCAATTCTATTTTAGAGAGTGATGTTTAAGAGTTAAGAAATGAGTTAGAATCATTACCTTAAAGCTTAAAACAGATTTTGATTTTTAAGTATAATTCATGTGAAATGTGTATTGAGGGAAAAATGTGTTAAGTGTTTGAGTGTGTTTGTGAGAACTGTGACTTGTTGCATTTCGTCCTAGTGGTGGTAATCGGTTTTGGTTTACCAAAATGGCAACAATGGTCCCTCTTGTTTGCATTTCTTTCGATTTTCTTTAAACTTATTACAAAGCCTAAACTACTTAGAAGAAATGACAACATAATTCCTAAAAGTTGCTAACTTAAGCTCTAAGTCCTAGATTTTGCCTTTTAGTCCTTAAAGATTGACACATATAACGTCTAAAGACCATTTTGAGTTAAAAATATTTTAACTCCCCTTTAAATCATGATCCGTTATTGTCAAAACCTTTTCCGTTTACTCCATGATTTATTTTTTAAGCATTGGTTTTAAAAGAATTATTGGCACAATTCTCCCCCTCAAATAATGTCCTATTTTCTATTGAAAGAGTTGTAGACATTGTTTGAGTGATAGAAAATTCTTTTAAAATATTTTTCTGATGAAAAACTGAGATCAATGATATGTTTTGAAATACAACACCAACAGAAAATAAGATTTCTCTTATTTTGAAAAATAAATGAAGTGACGCGTACACTTATTTTGTAGAAAGCTCAGGTTGTGTAGCAAAATATACACAAGCCTTAGCATTATCATAAAATAGATCATGCCCGAGAAACTTAATTCCCGTTGGGAGGTCAAGTTTTCTTTTTGACAAAATACTTGCCTTTAAGATGAAGAACGTGTTGCAGTCTGGAATAACTGCAAGCCAAAGACATGTTTTGAAAACAATTTGAACTTATGCTCGAACTTTATTTACGGCTCCGTGTCATTATTGAATGACATTTCTAAAGCCGTAAATATTATCGATTGCAGAAGACATATCATGAAAAACATATTTTTTTGTATTTTCTAATTTTTATTTTCTATTTTCTTTTTCATATAAAATCTATTCTAAGAAATGGAAAATCTTTTTGAGCTTTTATGTTTTTATATATATTTACATAGGATACATGAAGAGGTACCACCATCACTCTTCATTTTCTTCTGCCAGACTCTTAAATGTTTCTGAAGACATGCTTTTCATCTGAAGCTTGTTGATGAGGAATTCAAATCTTTCCCTAGGCAAAGCTTTGGCGAAGATGTCTGCCAACTGTTAATCAGTTCGGACGAAATAAAGCTCAACCACATAATTTCCAACTTGTTCTTTCATAAAGTGATAGCGGACATCAATATGCTTCGATATTGAATGTTGGACGTTGTTATAGCAGAGAGCGATAGCCTTTTGTTATCACAGTACAGAGGGATCTTATTGAATTCAAATCTATAATCTGTTAGTTGTGATCTCATCCAAAGGATTTGGGCACAACATCTAGATAAGGCAATGTATTCTGCCTATGTACTAGAGATAACAGTGTTTTTTTACTTTTTTGAGGACCAGCTGACAAGTCTATCTCCTAAGAATTAGGCACTACCAGAAATACTTTTTCTTGTGTCTTGACACCCGGCGTGATCCACATCTGCAAAAGCTGTTATTGTAATATTGGTATCTTTCGAATACCAAAGGCCCATATTTGGGGTTCCTATTAGGTATCGAAAGATCCATTTAACAGCATGTAAGTGCTTTTTGGTAGGCCGTGCCTGATACCGAGCACATATGCATACAGAAAAGACTAGATCAGGTCGACTGGATGTAAGATACATAAAGGAGCTAATCATGCCACGATAGTGAGTGGCATCAACTAGTTTCCCCTGTAGATCTTTATCCAGTTTGGTTTGATCCACCATAGGCGTATCAACTAGGTCACTGGTGTCCATTCCATATTTCTTAAGAGTTTTTAAAGCATATTTTGTCTGGTTTATAAAGATGCCTCTGGGACTTTGAGAAATTTAAAGTCCGAGAAAAATGACATCTTGCCCATCATCGACATCTTAAACATAGAACTCATTATATCAGCAAATTTATCACATAGACTAGGATCAGTAGCAGCAAAGATTATATCATCGACATAAATTTATACCATGAGCATGTCTTTGACTTCTTTCCTTGTGAATAATGTAGGATCGACAGCACCTTTAGAGAAATTTTGAGATAGTAGAAAGCTTGACAATATATCATACTACGCTTATGGAGCCTGCTTGAAGCCATTAAGTGCCTTCTTTAGCCTATACATGTGGGTAGGATTGTCTGGATCTACAAATCCCTCTGGTTGACTGACATAGACCACTTCGTGAAGCTCGCCGTTTAAGAAAGCTGTCTTGACATCCATTTCGTAGATAGTTATGTTCTTATTGGTAGCATTTGCAATGAAGATATGAATGGCCTCAGTTCTAGCAACTAGTATCAATGACTCAAAAATCAATTCTTTCTTCTTAACGATATCCCTTAGCTATGAGCCTTGTCTTATTTTTCGGTACCCCTTCAAATTCGTCTTGCTTGACTTTGAAGATCTACATCAATCTAATAATCATTACTAAGTCTGGACAAGGTACGAGTTCCCAAACATCCAGTCGTTCGAACTCGTAAATTTCTTCTTGCATCGCATCGATCCAGGAAGATTCCAACATAGCTTCTTTAAAGTTCTTGGGTTCAATGGAACTGAGAAAGGCATCAAAGAAACACCACATGGCATCGGTTTGTAGCTATTTTATGTTGAGACAGGTCTAGAAGGATTGCCGATCACATTTTCTAAAGGATGATTCTTCGTCCATTTGCTGATGTGGTCAAAAGGTGGATTGGTTAGTTGTACAGTTGATGATGATTCTTGAGAACATGGTTCTGAGGTCAAAATATCAAGAAGGGGATCATCAACAAGATGTGTTGGTTGTAATGATTCTTCAACACCATCAGAATTAACTAGAGATTGTGTTTCGTGTATTGTTGATGAAGTACTTGCAAAGGGTGCAGCTTGATCAATGGAAGCTGATGAAGGTGAACCGATTAGATCAGTAGGTCTTGGAGCAGCAGCAACACGAACTGGAGAAACAACACTTGATGGAGGATTAAAGTACTCATCAAACATTGGTTGGAACAACAAATGCTAATCATTCTTAGTTGGTGGAACATAAGGTGTTGTAGAAGGAGGATTTTGCACGAGTCCTAAGCTGACTGTTCCAGGAGTCATTTCATGAAGTGTGGGTCATGAACTACTTTCTTCAAAAGCCATCACTGTCAGCTCATCAAAGTCAACGTGGATAGTCTCCAAAATCTGCCGGGTTCGTCTGTTGTAGATTCGGTAAGCTTTCTTTGAGGAATTGTAACTAATGAAAATGCCAATATCTGCTTTCACTATCATTGGTTAGATAACATAAAGCACCAAAGACATGAAGATATTTAAGGTCGGGTTTTTTGTCATGTAGAAGTTCATAAGGTGTTTTGTTGTGACATTTAGGAATCAATGACCGGTTTTAGGTATAACAAGTTGTTACAACAGTTTCTGCCCACAAGTATAATGAAGCCTTTGAAAATATCAGCATTGTACCTACAGCTTCCATTAAAGTTTGGTTTCATCTTTCAACAACGTCGTTCTGTTATAGAGTACGTGCAACAGAAGTTTGGTGAGATTTCCCGACATCTTCATAGTAGGACTTCAGGGTCTGATTGATAAACTTTGTTCCATTATCTGTGTGAATGTTTCTTATAGAAGTATTGAGACGAACTTGAATCATTTTCAGAAATTTAATTACAAACTCGGGATTTTCATCCTTTGATTGTAAAATTTTCACCCAAGTGAACAGAAAGTAATCATCAACAATAACCAAGATGTACTTCTTCCCATTTATACTTTCAATTCTCATTAGACATCAAAGATCCATATGCAACAAATATAACTTCTCTTGAATGGAGTCTTAAGACTTGGGTTTATGAGTGTGCTTCTTGCTTATCCCAAGTGAGCACACAGAGCACATATTGTCTTTTTCGTACTTTAGTTTGGGAAGGCCTCTGATCAATCCTTGTTTGGCAAGTTCATTAATTATTGTGAAGTTTAAATGGGATAACCTACGATGTCATAACCAGGACTTGGTTTTTGAAGCTTTAGACAAGAGACATATGGGAGAGGACCGCATCATATCAGCTAAAGAAAGTGTGTATAAATTAGTGTCTCTCGAGCCTGTGAGTAGATCAGCACCTTTTAAGTTTCAAACAAAGCAAGTGTGTTTCCGGAAAGCTACTTCAAGATCAGAATCATAAAACTTACCCACTGAGAATAAATTATGACCAAGTCCCTCCACATAATAAACCCAGGAAATTATGACGTTCCCGATCTGATAATCACCATACCCCATAATCTTTGCAATATGATCATTACCAAATCTGAAAGTACCAAGAAATTTTTCTACATAGTTGATGAGTTAAGGGCATTGTCCGGTCATGTGCTTAGAGCATCCCGAGTCCAAGTACTAGAGGACGATTTAGACGACATGCATTGGACACGAGAAGAAGATGGCAAATTTGAGACCGCGAATCCCCAATTTGTGTTAAGTTCCAAGATGTTAGAAGGCCTAGATCCTAAGATGCTAGGTTCATCATTGAAACTTACAGATTTTGAAACTTTGGTTCTCCTACGGTATACCTTAACTTTTGGATTAGGTGTAGTTACGGGTGTTTGGCTAGTATCCTTAGAAGGCACTATAGGATTAGAAGTTATTCTAGTCATAGGGCACTTTGTTCTATTAATAGTGAAAGTCCTTCCTGTAGGTAACCACCTATGTCCAACACTAGTAAATATTTTCCAGTAGGTTTCCATTCCATCTTTTTGCTCTTACCAGACTTAGATTTAATACGCTTATTCACATCATTTATATAAGTAACAACACATTTATCATGATTAGCAGAAAATAAACAATCATTGCATGTATAGCATACAAACTTAGAATTCGCATATTTTACAACATGTTTAAAATTTTCATTACACATGGACACATGATTCCTTTTATTTGAACTAGACATAACTTTTCTAGGGGGAACTTCTATGGTCTTATTCTTCTTGTTGCTACTTGCTGCTGGCGTGATCTTATTTTTTCATGTATTGTTCTTCGACTGTGATCTGCTAGCGCTAGTAGAAGGAATTACTCCTGTAAAAGATAACAAAGGTTTGTTAATGGTCTGTTTGGTCTGTAATGCTGCATGTTTTTGTGTTGTACTTGATGATTCTTTAGGTTCCTTAGACCTGATCATTCTGGTTTTGTTCATTGGTGTGACATCAACCAATTTATTTCTTTCGACTTGGGAACTAGGACATGTCTTAGAAAACTAACAATTCCTGAACGCGTATTATAAACTTACAAGAATAGTCTAGGTAAGGATCACTAGGATTTTGTTTTCTAGCTTGTTCTACAATCCCAGGTAGTGTGTCAGTATGTTCCTTAGTTTTCTTAAGATAATCCTTATGTGCTTCCCTATTGTTCTTAAATCTATGAGAAAGAGGTTAACATTCCTGGAGCTATCACACTTGCATTATTTATAGGTTCATTATTATCTGACGCATTTTTTCTTTATAGTGTTGCAATGTGTGCTCTTAACTTGCTTATCGAGGATTCCTTGGCTTGTAACTGAGCTTTCAAATCATTTATTACAAAAAGTTCATTCATTGCAGGAGCATCCAAATTGCTATAAGATCTGTTGTTTTAAAAAACTTCTATGTACTATTGTAGTTTTAATTCAAGTGAAATACAATTATTTTGAAGTCTTGAACATGTTTTTGAAAGTTCATTCATTTTTAAAAGCTCAGCTTCAAGTGTCAGATTCCGATTATACTCCTCACACCAGCTCTTTCTCATACTTTCCCACTCATCAATGACTTCTAAAGAATTAATAGCAGTATGCACAAGATCTTGAGATATGATTAGTTGCAAGAGTCGATCGTTTTCAAGATAAAGTTCTTTCTTTTGAATTTCAAAACATTTCTTGTCTACAGAACACTGTTCAACAACAGCTTCCATTTGGTTAAAAACCGTTTTCACTTCATTGTGAAGACCATGGTCAAAATCCTTAAATGATTCCCTTAAAGAATTTAAAAACGGAATTACTTATGTTATGAAAACCTCTTTGGTGTGTTCAAAAGCCTATGTACCCTTAGTTATTGTTAAAGTTGTAGTTCTTTCTTTCACCACCTTGTCAAATTTGGCAAGGTGATTTTTTAGTTTTTGAAAACTTTTATTTACCAAACTGACCTTTGGAAGTTCACTAGGAACCTCTATCTTAACTGGTGTAGGTTGAACAACAATTTGTTTAGAAATTGGGTTTAAAATTGATAACCAGAAAGCTTGTTCTGCAGAAAAAAATTTTGTGGAACAAAATGTTTTTGAAAATGCTCACTTAATTTATTCAATTCAGAGTAATTAATTTGAGAAATATTGATTTTTTTTCTCTTTTCAAACTGGATCATTTTGTTTTTCAAGCATTTTTGATCGACTCTCTTCAGCTAAAATCAGTGTCTCTTCAGAATCAACCACATAAATCAAATCATGTTTCTTAGATATCACAAGACCATCGTATAATGTTGGCTTAATCTGCTGAGCTTTCTTTAGATAAAAAGGATTTTGATACCCAAGAGCTTGTTTATGAGTGTCATCATAGAAAACTTGTGGTTTTGTCAGCATATGCATTCAGATCGATCCACTTTATAAACAATGTTTTCTTATTCTTTATTTTGCTTTTCTAAATTGATTTTCTTTTAAATGTATTTATATTCTTTTTCTTTGGTTTGATTTTTCAAAACATCAATGGTTGTCATTAAAGATTCATTTTCTTTAACATTTTTTGAAAGAGTAAATTTAAGTGTGTCAATCTCTTTTTGAAAAGCAGCAAACTTTTAATTTCTGTTACGAATCATATCATTCATTTGTGAATCAATGTATTTTTCATGTTCGTTTAAATCAATTGTTTATCTTTCCTCAAACATCCTTACCCTTTCCTTGTATCTATCTATCTCAGCGGTTAAAGACTCATTCACATTCTTATTTTGAATACTCTCAACATTACATTTAGCAACTAATAACGCTCATTTTATACATATTTCTACATGCTTTATCAGTGCTTTTATGTATCTATTTTGGTTAATACTAAGAACTTTCGATACTTAATCAAGTATATTTGCTATAGTAGGTTCATAGTACGTGTCGTGGAAGAAAACGGAAGAATATATGAAGATATGGAGCTTAAACGAAGAAGTAACCTCAAGCTGAATGCTTCCCAACACCTGTTCACTGTTTTGGCCATAACTCGGTCATACGAACTCTGTTGGACGTGATTCAGGCGGCCACACGAAGAGAATTCAATTATCTACAACAATAAAAAAGGCCAAGTGCTGAAAATGCGCAAAGTACGCCACACTTGTAAAAAGTGTGGCGTACTTTTCTACAATTATGACAAAAACCGTTATAGACAAAGTGCAGCACACATCTGAACAAAGTACGATGCACTTTAACCCCAGAATGCCTATAAAAATCCTCCTTGGTTCTCTCATTTCATACATTCACACACACATCACTCAACTTCATGTGTACCACTTAGAATAGGTGTTTTTGCTGATAAAGGCTTGTCAAACCTTTGATCCAAACAATCCTTGGTAAACACAATCATCACAACAAGTAGAATTAGAGTCTGGAAGTGTTCTTGGGGAATTTGGAGTGAAATTGCTTGTAGTTCATCCATAACCAGGTTTTAATCCATCCAAAGAAGTGTTAGTGAAGTGTATTTCGAAACTATAAGCTGTTGTGACATGATTGTTTATAGTTTCTGGGTTTTTACTTTGAATATAATAAAGTGTTTTTAGGAAATTCTTGTGAAATCACCATCTTTTGCTCTTGGAATTGGTATAAACCTTGTTACTCTTTAAATATGATCTTTACTGAATTCATGATGAATGTTATGTGTTTTGTTGCTATGAAGATAGAGTAGTAGTTCTATGTTTGTTTGGGCATAATGCGATCTTTGATATGATGTGTTTGGATACTTGTTTATTGAATTGCTAAAACATATTTTATATAAGAATAAAGGCCAAAAGGGTTCTTTTATATATGTTTTCTATCATTTCAAAATATATATTGGTTATAATAACTTATAAAGGTTGAAAGGATTTGTTGTTATTAATCGATATAAACACTCGTTACATTTAAAGGTCGAAAGGATTTATAACTTGTGATATCTTTATTCTCTAAACTTGTAAACACTATCCTAAACACTTCTATAACTTAGTGATCATTGCCTAAACAAACATACTTTAATTCCTTGCTTTCACCATCTCTTAATCGCTTTCTTTACAATATTCGATATATGCACATTTTGGTTAATTTGATCCGTGACAATCATTTTAGCCTTAGCACTTTAATTACAAATTGTGAAGACTTCAACTCCCGTGGAATGACCTGGACTTACCTAAACTATACTATACACGAAAGGGTATACTTGCCCGAGTGTTGTGTTATTAGTAAAAATCGGTATTTCTAGTATTATAAATTTAAAGCTTGTAAAAGCACACATCAAGTTTTTGGCGCCGCTGCCGAGGAGTTGTTTTAAGTTGTTATCTGTTTGTTGCTCATTTTTGGTGCTATATTGTTTCTTCTTTAAGTTGTTACTGTTTTGAAATTTCAAATTTACAAAATCGCTGTACAGTTTTCTGGCAAACTGAACCAAAAATTCGTTTTTCTTCAAAAAGTACGCCGCACGTTATATTTGTGCGCCGGATTTCCTGAAAATTCAGAAAGTACGCCGTACTTTACCCAAGTACGCTGCGCTTTCTACAAAAATTTCACCAACAGAATCTTATTTGAATCAAAACCAAAACAGAACCAAAAACCTTATTTTTCAAATCGTTTTGATTATATGCTTTAGATTGTTTGTTTTTATAAGTTGATTATATATAATTTCCTGTTAGCTCTGTTTTATTTATTTCTGTTTATTTCGTTCGTTGTAATAACCTAAAATATATCTAAAATATAAAAATATAAAAATATATATATAATATAAATGTCTTTTTACAAAATACTTACAGTATGTATTAATCCACGATCTTGAGTAAAACAACTCGTAAAACCATTATCTAAATTAAATAAAAAGAAGACATGTAAAAATAAAAATAAAAATATCCAAAAAGAATTCTTCGAGATCAAGGTCCTTAAAACTTCAACTCAACATTCTTCTGCTTACGAAGCTACAATCTTAAATATATCCGTAGAGGATGTCGAACCTCAACCCAATTCACCACTCCAAGAAATAATAATTCTAGATCCCGATGATCAACCCATGTGGGAAAGTGCTAAGACCATAGCACCGACTCTTAATTATGTCATTACTCGACCCGATGTTGATAACAACTTTGTTATCAATAGTACCCATTTGAAAATGATTTGGGAAAATAAATTCGATGGTTATCTGCGGACTGATCCACATGACCACATCTGTGAATTTCTCGCAATCTGCAATATGTTCAAATATGGTGAAACTCAAAGTGAAGCTGTCAAGCCTTTGATATTTCCCTTTTCTCTGTGTGATAAAGCTAAGACCTGGTTCAACGAACTTAATGAAGAGTCTATAATATCATGGGATCAAATGAGAAGAGCTTTTATAAGCAGATTCTTTCCACCTTCGTTATTTAACCATCGTTTACTTGAAATCAGAAGTTTCTCTCAAAACATATGTGAAAGTCTAACCGACATTTGGTTGCGACTGAAGAGCATGCTTCGAAGATGTCATGGGCACGGTCTGACCAAAGGAGCTATTATTCAAATATTCTATCATAATCTAGACAAACACACTCAAAGAATCCTGGACATAACTGCTGGAGGAATCTTCCTCTACAAAACTCCAAATCAAGCTTTTCAGTTTCTTGAGGACAAAGTGCTTTTTAAACTTGATTGGTCCACTAAATCTCAAAACGATCATCATCGAAAATCTGTTGCGGTCAACGATGGAAGTAAAAGTAATAATGATAATTCTTGATTAATGAAAATTTTGGAGGCTCTAACTATAAAAAATGGATTCTCAATTTATAAGCTTAAAAGAAGAAATGAAAGATATGCGTAACAAATATTATGACCTTAGAGATAACTACGCTTCTAAAAACAACATGAATGATGACACGCCGATGTGTGAACGTCATGAAGTAAATTACATCCAATCTGAAGGTTATTAAAACCGAAATTCTCATGAGTTGTATTCTCTCCAATCCCATTCTGAACAAACTCAATCAAATAATGATTCTCACAGAATTAAACAATGATGTGAAAATGATCTCGAAGATTTCAAAAGATGTATCCGTAGCATGAGAACTGTTCATTCTTAACTTTTTAACAAAGACAATGGTAAAACCACCGAGGTTTTTTACCAACAAAAAGTCCTAAAACCGTCAACCAATGAACCTCAATTCTAAAACAGATCTTGAAATAATTTAATCACCAAATTCTTGGTTGGTCAAAAGAGTTGTTTTTTTTAGTATGTATAATCAAGAACATATTGTTAACGGTATGATTATAAAGATTGAAGAAAAATGAAAATATTTTCCAAACCAAAATTAAAAATATGGAAAGTAAATTAGTTGGAGTGGGGAAAAAGTCTCAAAACGTAGCTATATATATCAAAAAAACCGATTAGGAATGAACCATCAGCTCCTTCACATTCTCATATGACCAAGTGAATGCCGTATCACGGGAGTGGAAAGTCTGTGATTTCCTAAAAATTTAAAAAGATCCACCACCATCTTTCATCGTTAACAATAAAATCGAAAAAGATAAAGCTATTAAGACAACAAAAAGGGACTATCACATAATCAAAACAAAAGCATATCCATTTCGTGAATACATACCAAAAATCTCGTACCCTCAACGTTTAAAAGTGGATCATTCCGACTTAAATCGTATTGTCAAAGAATCTTAAATCGAGTTATAATAATAGTAGTAGTAATAGTAAATAATAATTATAAACCTAAAAACTAAAATGTATATAAAATCATGGCAGTTTTTAAGTATGTCGCGCCACAGGGCCCTTGTGTTTCGTACCTGGACTACTGAATTCAAAAAGAAATATTAACAAAACTTTGTGGAGTTGTGTTCGCTGAAAACGTCACGAGACTAAAAATTGTTGCCCCTTGGGACAAGAGGTGTTTTAAAGGCTTGTTGTATACGCTAAGTGAAATCGTGGTGTGCCTACGAAAGTGCGCTTTTGTATTTTATGGTTTTCATAGTTTTGTTTGTAGATTAATAAACAGGTGGAGCTTGGATGTATCACTTCAGGACAGATATATGTGGAGTATTATATTATATGTAGTTGAATTTACATGCTTGGCGTTCTGTTTTGCACCTTATCTTTCAGAATTCAACCAATCATTTATGAGCCCCGGGAAGTTTCGTTTCTCTTATATTTATTTTTTCCGCTTATCCTACTTTTAAGTTATTTCCTAATTACTCATATTGCTAAACTTAAGTGTGGGGGGAAAATAAATTAGAAAATCAGACTCATTATTAAAAGTACAAACTTGTGTTCGCCCTCTGTGATACAAAAATCTAATTTATTTTTAAATCTTTTGCCACTTAGGTTAATATATTAGAATAAAACATATTAGATAAATAAAGTTTTAAAACTAGAGTTGTGTCCCGATTGATAGAGCAGATCCGACTCGGGATCGATGACATTACTTGCGCATTAATACCATTCCAGTAAAAATGTAAGGTTTAGATCTTAAGAAATTCAGGTATCCATCTTTGATACCTAAGATAATTTTTACCTTTAACTTTCTCGAGTTAAGGTTTGAATGCAATTGCAAGTTTCTCATCTGTCATTACGACTGTGCATTTGTAATTTGTCGCCTTTTCTGAAGCATTGGTATCGGTTTAAAAATTGTATGAGTGTGCCGGTGATTTGTTGATTCTCGAACTTGTGTTTGTTAAATCATTACGAGACCACAGTGAGATCACATTCACGTGATATAGGTATTTTTAAGTGATAAAGAGGCAACTTAGGATTTAACCCAAATAGTCATTCCATTTAATTACTTATTCTTTTAGCTAATTACACTGATTAGCTAACCAACCAAATAAAACCCGTCTGTAGCACTCATCTTTAGTGCTAGATACCTCTAGTTTAACCCGCTGATCCATTCTATTTATTTTTCTCATCCACTAAAAATATACAAAAATATATAACCTTTAGCCTAGCCTTACCCCTTGTCGAAAGTCTCAATGGTTTGTTGCTAGTTGCTCGGTATGATTGGTTGATTTTTGCTTATAGTTTGTTCGCACTTTGTTATGAGGGTTTTACCATTTCAACGAAGTCGAAGGTTCAAAACTTTGTATTTTGTAATTTTTTTTTTTGTGGTGTATTCTTATACTAAGTGTGGGGGAATTGTTAGTTAGAAAAAAATCAAAAAAAAAGAAAAAAATATAGAGAAAAAGAAAAGTGATGAATAAGAGCTGGATTGTTGTTGGCATTTGCGACGTATTGATATATTATGATATGTGCCGGATATATTGATGAGAGGTTCGATAACCTCACGGGTTTGTGGATTTAGCAACATGGGTTTCATGGACTTGTCGACATGTATTTAATTATTAAACCATTTCCAGTATATATTTCTCATGCCTTATCCACACCCTTATTAACCCTTAGCCTAATGTTACAACCCGAATAAAAGTCCTCTTTTGATATTTATACCTAGTGCTTACGCCATGTCGGTGTAGTTTTGTTTCTTATACAAGCCTATGATAACTTAATGAATCATGTATGAGCAATTGAGTGTGATTTCCCTTTTACCCTCTATTACATTATATACGAGTGCTTGATTGAATTATACTTTCCTTCTTTGTGAGGTGCTTAGTCATGTTATTACAGTTTGAAGATCATTGGGTATTGTCAAACATCTCTGTTTTCACATACTAAAAATTCAAAAATATTTTTCATAATTCTAGTTTTATTTTGAAAAGCTTATTATTTCTATTTATTTTGCTTGAGGACAAGCAAACCTTTAAGTGTGGGGGTGGTTTGCGCCTTTTGCGCTTATTTGTTATAAAACCAAAAATATTTTAGATATTTTCACACTCAATAAAAAATTTTAAAAATAAAAATTAGAAATAAAAACTATCAAAATTTAAGGAATATATATACATACATACATACATAAAGCAAAGTTTAAGTGTGTGGGAATTTGATAACGCTCAAATTATATATATTTCTATATGCGTTACATGTGCTTTTATATATCTAGTTTGGTTAATTATAAGAACTTTTGATACTTAATACACTATATTTGCTATTATAGGTTCATGATACGTGTCATGGAAGAAAACAAAAAAATACACGAAGATTTGAAGCTTAAATAAAGAAACAACTCGAGTTAAAGATCTCTCGAGACATGTTCACTGTTTTGGCCATAACTTGAGCATACGAACTCAGATTGACACGATTCTGGCAGCCACGCGACCGGGAAAGAATTCTCTACAGCTTTACTTGTAAAAAGTGCGGCGCACTTTTCTGCAATTATGACGAAAATCGTTATAGACAAAGTGCGGCGCACATCTGAACAAAGTACAGCGCACTTTGACCCTAAAATGCCTATAAAAAGCCTCCTTGGCTCTCTTATTTCATACATTCACACACATATCACCCCCCACTTCGTGTGTACCACTTAGAATAGGTGTTTTTGGTGATAAAGGCTTAACAAACCTTTGATCCAAACCATCTTTGGTAAACACAATCATCACAACAAGTAGAATTAGAGTTTGGAAGTGTTCTTGGGGAATTTGGAGTGAAATTGCTTATAGTTCATCCATTTCTAGGTTTTAATCCATCCAAGGAAGTGTTAGTGAATTGTATTTCGAAACTATAAGCTCTTGTGACAGAATTGTTTATAGATTCTGGGTTTTTACTTTGAATATAATAAAGTGTTCTTGGGAAATTCTTGTGAAATCACTATCTTTTGCTCTTGGAATCAGTATAAACCTTGTTACTCTTTGAATATGATATTTACTGAAATCATGATGAATGTTATGTGTTTTGTTTCTACGAAGATGGAGTAGTGGTTCTATGTTTGTTCGGGCATAATGTGATCTTTGATATGATGTGTTTGGATACTTGTTTATTGAATTGCTAAAACATATTTTATATAAGAATAATGGCCGAAACGGTTCTTTTATATATGTGTTCTATCATTTCAAAATGTATTAGTTATAATAACTTATAAAGGTTGAAAGGATTTGTTGTTATTAATCGATATAATCACTCGTTACATTCAAAGGCCGAAAGGATTTATAACTTGTGATATCTTTATTCTCTAAACTTGTAAACACTATCCTAAACACTTCTATATCTTTTTGATCATTGCCTAAACAAACATACTTTAATTCCTTGCTTTTACCATCTCTTAATCGCTTTCTTTACAATACTCGATATATGCACGTTTAGGTTAATTTGATCCGTGACAATCATTTTAGCCTTAGCACTTTAATTACAAACTATGAAGACTTCAACTCCCATGGAACGACCTGGACTTACCTAAAATATACTATACAGGAAAGGGTATACTTGCTTGAGTGTTGTGTTTTTAGTAAAAATTGGTATTTCTAATATTATAAATTCAAAGCTTGTAAAAACACACATCACCAAAGCGATTATTTATCTCTTTAAAGGCCGACATTATCATAGCATTTTGTTGTTCATTTGAAGTATTATTTTGAACGACTACATTTTTAGTCTCTTTTAAATATTGATCATATGAGATGATGATGCTATCACTTGTAATTTCAATATCTATAGCGAGATCGAAAGACGGTTGTTAAGAATAATACATCTCTTGAATACAATTATCAAGTATAGAATTATCTTGGTTAGTTTCTGAGATTGGTACCTCGGAGATAATAGTTGAGTCATAACTGGAGAGATTAGCCATAAGAACTGTCTTTGCACCTGATGCTTCATCACAATCTGAGTCGAAAGCGTCGAGATCATCAGTCTAGAAAGTAGCATTGTGTATGATTATTGTATAAGTATCTTAGCTTTTTGAAACTCCTGGATCTGCTAAGAATGCTAATTGCTCCTTATCTAACACCTGACCAGCTTCCTGTTCTTGAACTAGAAGTATTTTCTCCTTGAACCATGCCGAGTTCCTTTGCCTCTTTGGCTGAGTTTGCTGCCTTGCCATATGCCCTTATCCCTGACAATTATAACACCTGACAACCCTTGCTTGAACTGCTGCATTATTTCCCCTATTTCTGTTTATCACTGAGGTTGTTGCATTGCTCTTAGATCGCATACCAGCAACACTCTGACCCTGTCTCCCCTATACTTGTCGGACTGTAACCCTACCATCTTGAATGGTAGCTTGGTTTCTTGGATTGAAAGATGTTCTGAGTTGGTTGTTGGTTGTAGGAAAACATGATGTAATTACGGTGGTTAGAAATTTCATTGCTTTGTTCAGGCTAGCAATTAGATCATCACCTGGTAGAAATGATGGAACTACAAGACTTGAGTTTAGCTGTGGAAACTCAGCTTGTGGTTGTTGTAAAATTACAAGGGATTGATACACATTTTGTAGAACTGATGGTTGTTGGAGAATTGCTGGAGGTTTATACTGTTGGTAATGAGAAGGTGCTTCATAAGATTGTAAATGTTGTGGAGAGGGATAATACTGTTGAGCAAATTGTGATGACTGTTGTTGATAATGAGTAGGATTGTACTAAGGTTGATGGTTGTTTTGATATGAAGGGATGTAAGGATTGTTAGCAATCAAGATCAGGAAACCTTTCACGCATTAAGTGAACTTCAGTAGCATGTGCCTTGTATTGACTAAGATAAGCATAAAGCTGGTCATATTTGGTTGTATGCATGTTTATTTCTAACTTTACATCAGTCACAAACTTGCTTCACTCAGGTAGAAGCCTGTTCAGAAACTTAGTTTTAACTTAGACCTGCTGCATTGTCATTCCTATAGTGTGCGTATCATTCATGATTTGAGCAAACTGCAAGTAATACTCATGAAGTGACTCACCCCTTACCGAAGTAAACCTATCAAACTCATTGTATAGTTTACACTCGCGTTCTTGTTGTGACAGTTTGGTTCCTTGCATGAGTAACTTAACTCGATCCCAAATTTATTTAGCAACCTTATGATGGTTGACAAGAGAGTACACATCTGGTGGAAGACCTTGAAGAACAATATTTTTGGCTCTAACATCATAATCGTCTTGAAGCTTTTCTATATCCGTGATTTCTTCATAAGTCTTAGGTCTAGTGACACCATCCACTTCAATAAGTACCATAAACAAGTGGTCCATTTAGAATTGAGTTAAGCATCATTCTACCATGTTCCTTTCCTTTCATGTAAAGCAACATACGATTATGCCAAGAGTTGTACATTGTCTTCTCAAGCATAGGAGGACGGTTATCGGCCCCTGCCACAATCATGTGTTCTGCCAATGTAGTCATTTTCAAGTGATTTCTATGTGAAATGATAAGGTTTGATCGTTCATTGATAAAGGAGAATTATGATAAAGATTTGTTGTTGAAGGTGATTAAGATTGGTATTTCACAGGATTTTACAAATCTTGATTAAACCAAGAAAATAGCTAAGTATTTCGCAGGATTTTAGAAAGTCAAGACAAACCGTTAAAAATAACCTTTTTTGAAAAATGTAATATTTCGCAGAAATGTGCAGTGTAATGTTTCGCACAAATAACCTGTGTAATATTCTGCAGAAACAAGACTATGTAATTTTCTACAGAAACAAAAGTGTGTAATATTCCGCAGAAACAACCTATGTAATATTCTGCAGAAACAACCTATGTAATATTCCGCAGAAACAACCTATGTAATATTCCGCATAATCAACCTATGTAATATTCCGCAGAATCAACCTATGTAATATTCCATAGAAACAACCTATGTAATATTATGCATAAACAACCTGTGTAATATTTCGCATAAATATGTATTCTGCATAAATAAAACCCTGTAATGTTTCGAACAGATACTTATTTCGCAGAAATAACAACCTGTAATATTTCGCACAAATACGTATTTTGCAGGATTCAAAAAATACGTATTTCGCGCAACCTGCTGTCAAAACAAAAACACAAAAATCACCTAAAAACACATTTTTAGCGTTTTTTCTTGAAACCTTTTATAAAAGTAACTATATCTAGGCTAGATGTATCTTAAAAACACAAACTTTAAGGTTTTTAACACCAAAAACTTATGTTATAAAATTTTCGCTCGGTACACCTTAAAGACCAGAAAAAACCGTATGATTTAAAGATAAAAACGCACACGAATCTCACAATATCACCCCATGGCGACTGATACCAGTTGTAGGATATCAATTCACATAAACCAAGAGAGAAGTAAAGAGAAAATCTAGAGAGAGAAATGGGAGTGGTTGATCACTTAGAGAGAAAGAAACATGTAATATTAGATTATTCAAATGTCCAACACCCTCTCCATGGAAGAAGAGGGGTATTTATACAAGGTTTGGGCGTGGAGACCCGATTAGCTTAACTATTACACCACGATTGACTACGAGCTACGAATTACATTATTGGAAGTGATAGAGACTTTTCTCAATTTCTAACACAAAGTAAATTTAACCACTCGTTTTACCTCATAATATTTTCAGACAGCAAGTATTTTATACCAAAACTATACTATATATTTAGCCGCAAACATCACAACTTTATTTCTAGCCTAAATCCCTTCCACCGATTTATACCAACACTCAAATAACTTCTAGACTACCTATCCCTTCCACCGATTTATACCAAGAACTACTTTTTACATTTATAATCACAATCTTAACCTAAAAGTACAATAATATCAAGAAAGTGTTCAAAAACATAAATAATTTGTACAACCCTATTTATTTTGCTAGTTTCTTTATAAAAAAACCTTTTTACACAAACATGGTGATAAGAGGTGTGCATAGATGAGATTATGTGAAATATGTATGAAAGAAAGATGAGAGTTTTCTTACAAGAATGAAGAGAAAATATATATAATAACCCGAAAAATGATCTTGTATCTAACCCGAATATGAACACAAAAGAATCACTAGCATCAAATGTAACCCAATATTTGAGATCAAGAAAAACAAACACTAAGAGTTGGTGTTGTGTGTGTTTCGACCGACCCAAGAAAAGGAGAGAAAGGGAGAGAAATTTTGCTTGTGTATGTTTAAGTGTGTGTAAGAAATGGATGAATGAATGAATGTGTGCTTACACATTCAATGTATACACACATGGAATAAAAGAATCCTACGTGTGTGGGGTTCAAGCCATGTGCAAGACAAACCAAGGTGAGAATATTATGGAATAGGACTAGTACCATGGGAGACATAACACACACAAAAATGGTGGTGAGTGTGTTGGTTGGGGTGCGGACGAACCACAACGAGGAGAGGAGGACCAAATAAATTTTCAAATTTTGAATTTAAATATAATATCTTAGATATTTGGTGATTTGAGGTAAACGCATGCATGCATGCAAAGTAATATTCACTAGAAGTATTTTATGTAACATGTAAAAATTAAAGCACACAACACATATAAAAATATGTCCGTAAAGAGGTAATGTAACACCCCTAAAATGGGTCGCAGCGGAAATGTGTCAGGGGGCGTTACTTCATAATACAACAGCTCAAGATACAAGAGAACGACCTCTAAATGTGTCATTTAAAAAGTATCCTCATTGATTTTCTTAAAATTAATATAACATTTGTCCCATAATTGCATCACACTGAAAAGCTTAAAAGTAATACAACGAGATTTGATCATTTGTATGTAAAAAGAAATCCATGAATGAAATCTTGTCAAATCTAGACTCCAATGCACATCAAGTAAGCCAAGCATCTAATTCACCTGAGAAAAACATGCTTAAAAGTGTCAACATTAAAGTTGGTGAGTTCATAGGTTAGTTTAAATATGAATGAAATCCACTGTATATCACAATACTATGTAAAAATCTCAAAGATTTATAAAGAATGCATGACACATTTTATGTCACCAAAAGTACCAAATCTTATCCCAAAGATTTTATAAAGAATGCATAACACATTTTATGAACTCAAAATTGAGTCACTATATAAATTCCGTGACA
>BQNB010098197.1:4760-25214 GCA_026074375.1 Tanacetum coccineum
TTTTGATTTCAAAGCTTTATATTATGATTTTAGCATGAACATATGAACATTATGAAGGTATGACAACAGATTATAAGCTTAGGAATGGGTCGGAATCGGGACTTTTAGCTTCGTACGCCTAGAATAACGACTCCCGGGCTTCGTTTCTTGGTTTCTTTTGCTTCCTTTCTATACTTGAGCCTTCTTAAGACCTCTTAGGATCTATTAGATCAAATTATTGCTTCTATGTAAGGGTATAGAGGAGGAAGTGGGGGATGAAGAAAAATGAAGTGTTATGGTTCCTATTTATAGGTGAAATGATCTTGGTGACCAAGGTAAGCTTATGATCTGAGTTAGGACATGTGTAAGGGATAGAGGGTGATGAGTATGGTCTATAGGATGTGTTGGTTAAGCTAGAAACTAGCCTTAAGGTGTTGGCTTTCTTTGGTGATGCCGTGGCTAGAAAAGAAAGAACAAGAGAGCATGTGATCAATTTTTAACTATAAATGAATTAGATATTTGTTTGAGGTTCTTGTAAGAAGCTTAGGGATGAAGTAGCATGGTCATCAAGGTGCTTGATTGCAAGAAAAACTTTCAAATTGGGTCAAAATGCAAAGGTTTTGATTTCAGGTTCATTAGGGCTCAATTAGGGTTTTCAAGCTTGTAATTCGTGTACATTTGATCAATAATGATGGATTAATGTTTGTAAGGATTGTATTAAGTATTAATAACAAGAATTGATAGGTGGTTCAGGTTTAAAATGGGCGAAAACGAGTAAACGGGTCCAAAGTTCCAATTAGGGCATAATTAGGGTTTTCTAGATTTATTTCTTGTACGCTGTTGTTAATATGGTGAAATGATGATGTAATATGGTTGAAAATGTTGTAATTAATGTTATTACAACTTATTTGCGTATTGGTTTAGGTTTACAATGGATAAAAACGAAGAAATGGGTCATGGTTTAGAAACTAGCTCGGTTTTTTACTGTGGCAATAACAGTGAAATGGAGGCGAACCCTTATATAGGGCAAGTTGTTACTGACACGACGCCGGATGAGGAACACGTGTCCCCCACTTGTCCTAATCGTGTGGTAGGGGTGAAACGTATAAGCTATGTTCTAGCTACCTTCTCACGAATTACGAAGAGGCATTTTTGTGACTCAAGTTGACAAGATTCATTGTTCTAGGCGAGACAATTTCCTGTTTCTTCCACAATACGCATCCAGGGATTTTTTACCGCGACTATTTGTAGTCTAGCATCCGCGGTCTTACCAAGCGCATACTAGACTGGGGGGACATGATGACGTATAGTCCAACCTCGGGTCATGAACCCGACCCACGAATAGTACTTATACCCAGGCCCATGATGAATGGGCCATAGCGACATCAATACGGGCTTCCAAGGCCCAAATGGTACTGCCTATGGGGAAGCCCATGACATATGGGCTATCACGACGAGGATTTAGGCCCATGAGGCCCAACTAGCGCACACGTGCGCAGGCATCTAGAGCACCCGTTACGAACGAGTCGTAATTATGAGGTGGGCCCACCAGTTACTATATAACGGTGAGGCCTCTCGGATACTAACCTAATTAATGGACAAAGCCCATTAGGGTTTGGTGAGTGTATAAAGAGCACCTCGGCTCTCATCTAAGGTACGCCCTCATAACCCTAATTTTCTACTAAAACCTAAACCGATTACTTACTCTCACGTCGGAGGATAATCGTGGGAGACAATCCCACGGTAAGCCTAACGGTGCTTTGTTTTCTTAGTGCGCAAGTCTCATACATCAAGACTTAATTGATACAGGAACTGGGGCCTATCAGATCCGGATTACACCTAATTCGGACCTGATCAAGGATCGTCCAACTTTTGTATCAACAAGGTTTATCAGAGGAAACGATTATGGAGCATTTACAAGTGAGCACACTAAAAACAGAGATTGGTGGAAAGGGTGAAGGCAAAAAAGAAGAGATTGATACTTGTGCTATCTGTTATGGTGAATATGAAGAAAGCAAGAAAATTGGAAAACTGCAATGTGGCCATTTGTTTCATGTAGATTGCCTTATAAGTTGGATATCACGCAAGAATAGTTGCCCGATATGCAGGGCTACCGCATTGACGGTGTAGGTTTTTTATTTTGGTCTTTCACTTAATTAACGAGGCCATAACTGTGGAATACAATTTATTTAGATGTACTATGTATAACTTTATAAGAATCAGAGTTCAATATTGCAGTTTTTGCTTTCTATTATTGTTGCTTGTATGCCAAAGTCATTATTTGATGAGTTTATCCGGTTAATTGATGATTTGATGTCATGATATTTTTGTTCGAATTAATGTCTTTTCTTGTACCTGTGACCTATCGATCTTAATAATTATTGAGGATTGTTTTCACTCAGTTGCAGAATTGTCACCAACCATATCATTCCTTACTATACGTACCAGTTTTTGAAAGAAACTTGTTTTATGTTCTTGTTCAATTTATGTTTCTTTTTAACGAAAAACTTTGGTTAGTAAAACTAATGACCGTAGACTTCTAACGAGTTGATAAAGAATTTAAACCTAATACCTCTCTAACCAGGACTCAAGTCTTATTCACTATGGTAATACATCTTGATTTACAGCCTAGATAGCCACTTGCAACACTTGAGGATAGTGTTTGGAATTTGAAACAAGTTGTTTGTGAAAAAATCGAAAAGCTCTTACGGCCGAGCAAGGTTAGAGTATTTCGGGCATGTGGTGAGCAGTGAGGGGGTGTCAACAGATCGCCCACCTCAAAACGTATAAAGATCTTGGATGCCTTGTGCATACATGTACTGAGGTATACAAATATTCATATTCGTAAACTGTAGGTGGAATCCGACAACTTCGGTTAGATGAATATGAAGACATTCATGAAATGAATTTGGGGATCGGATAATTTGGTTGGATCTAGGTTTGTATCCTTTATGATTCGAGGAAGAAAGTCGAGCATTAAGTTACGTATATAAAAAGATCGGATTAAGTGGAATCCAACGTGGAATGTCCATATTAGCAATTAAATAACTCCTTAAAATTTAAATGAACCTCCTAATAAATAACTCCTGAAAAATAAAATAGGGTACTCGTAAATTTTATTCTTTATCATTGGATTACGTATATAATCTATAGGTATCTGTTATTTGTGGTACAAGGGACCGACTCATATGACGTATATAAGAACATGGTGTTACGATTACACTATCATTCTCTTCTCATCACTTTTTAAATACGCAACATATTCAACAAACTTTTCTTAAGCCGAGAAGCCGCCGCCGCGGACAGCAGAAAAGGCTACTCAAACAACAGGTCACAGGAGCAGTCCAGGAGACAATCCAATGACCAGAGTAGCAGTGCCAAACAACAGTACCCGGTCAGAGGGGCGGGGGGGGAACGACAAGTACACCCCACTGACAATGACCCCAAAAAAAAGGGATTTTTTTTACTCGCAACAGAAGGTGCAAACTTCCCAAAACCACCACCAATGCGCACTCCAGAAGAGCAACGCGTGGGGAACGGATACTGTGAGTTCCATAGTGCAACAACCAGGGAGCATACTACCAATGAGTGCGTCCAACTGCGCCAGCTAATTGACAAATTGGTTAAGGAAGGCAGATTGGATCACCTGGTGAAGAACATCAAAGAAGGAAAAGATAAACAAAGGAGCGGAGGCAAGAAAGATGCACCTAGAGACAAGGCTGACACCATCTATATGGTGCAGTCATGGCAGCGAAAAACTAAGCAGAAAGTCAGCCAAAAATTTTCGCATGGAAGTGGCATCTCTTTTCCCACTTTAACTGCGGACAATCGTTGGTGGAGCCACTTACCATCGAGATAAATGCAGCGGGTCACGACATCCACCGCATGTACATTGATGGAGGAGCATCTGCAGACATACTGTACGAACATTGCTTCCAAAGACTGCGCCCTGAAGTAAAAAGTCAGTTAAACCCGGCCACGACGTCGTTGACTGGCTTCACGGGAGAAAAGATATGGCCCATGGGGCAACTACGATTACCGGTTATGGTTGGCAATAAGGAGCACTCCACAACAGCCTGGATGAATTTTATGGTGATCAGATCACCATCACCATACAATGGCATTATTGGAAGACCAGGGATCTCGGCGATACGCGCGGTCCCATCCACGGCCCACGGGATGCTAAAATTCCCCGTCGACGGCGGCATTGTCACCATTTACAACACCGCCGCACCGCCTAAAGAATGCAACACAGTCACATGTGACGTGCCGCAGACTAAGAGACAGCACGCAACCAAAGTGACAAACTTGAAGGTCGCGATTCATCCCGATTACCCGGAGCAAGAAGTATCGATCGGGGGGTCGCTGTCTGATACGGGTAGGGCGGCTGTGTGCGCACTCTTGCAAAGAAACCTCGATATCTTTGCATGGGAACCAAAACACATGACTGGTGTGCCACGATCGATCACAGAACACAAGTTGAAAATCCGACAAGGATACTCCCCAGTAAGGCAGAAAAAACGCGGGCAAGCTCCAAAGCGCGCTAAGGCCATTCTGGAGGAGGTACATAAACTCGTGGAGGCAGGTATCATGCGAGAAGTCTATTACCATGACTGGCTCTCCAACCCAGTTATGGTCAAAAAGAGCGATGGTAGCTGGCGGATGTGCGTGGACTTCACTGACCTTAACAAAGCATGTCCACAAGACTGCTATCCACTACCGGAGATAGACTGGAAAGTGGAGTCCTTATGCGGATACCCCTTCAAGTGCTTCTTGGACGCATACAAGGGGTATCACCAAATCCAAATGGCCAAGGATGACGAGGAAAAGACAGCCTTTCACACAAGTCAAGGTGTCTATTGCTATACAAAGATGCCTTTTGGCCTAAAGAATGCGGGTGCCACCTACCAGCGACTGGTAGATAACGCGTTCGAGGGGCAAGTGGGCCGCAACCTGGAAGTCTATGTCGATGACCTTGTTATAAAGAGCCACACCGAAGACGAGTTGGTGCGCGACATTGTAGAAACTTTCAGGGCACTGCGAAAAATCAATATGAAGCTAAATCCTAAAAAATGCACTTTTGGGGCTACAGAAGGCATGTTCCTCGGATACTTGATAGAACCTGACGGCATCAAGCCGTGTCCAGAAAAAACAAAAGCTGTCATCCAACTTCCTTCACCGCGCACGATGAAAGAAGTCCAGTCGTTAAATGGGAAGTTAGCCGGTTTGAACAGGTTCCTATCCAAGTCAGCAGACAAGTCACTCCCCTTGTTCAAAACACTCAAGAGGTGTACGAAGAAGGGAGACTTCCGTTGGACTACAGAAGCAGAAGAAGCTTTCACACTGCTCAAGCAGCATATCGCAGCACTTCCCACGCTAGTCGCACCCCGACCAGGGGAGGAGTTGATAATATATTTATCCGCGACGCATGGGGCAATTAGCGCCGTGCTACTGACAGATAGGGACTCCGTACAAACACCGGTATACTTCGTAAGTAAAGCACTCAAGGAAACGGAGATCAACTATAGCGCAATGGAGAAGCTGGTCCTGGCGTTAGTATTTGCCGCCAAAAGACTGCGCAGATATTTTCAAGCGCACCCAATAGTGGTAATCACAGATCAACCCATCAAACAGGTTATCTCCAAACCTGATGCGTCGGGGCGATTGCAAAAGTGGAGCGTGTTGCTAGGGGAGCATAACATCTCTTATAGACCACGCACCGCAGTGAAAGGACAGATACTGGCGGATTTTCTCATTGAAAAACCAGAAACCGATGCTGTACTCCCCCAGAGCGAAGTAAAACTTCAAGAACCATGGATCTTGTTTACGGATGGCTCGTCATGCGTGGACGGGTCGGGCGCGGGCCTCATCCTCACTAACCCGGAAGGAATGGAATTCACTTACGCACTGCGCTTTGAATTCACAGCCACGAACAACGAGGCGGAGTACGAAGCCCTAATTGCGGGACTACGCATTGCACTTGGAATGGGTGTAGTGACACTAGAGCTAATGTGGACTACCCTGTTTAGTAGCCAACCAGGTTGGGCGAATATGTGGCTAAAGATGGACAACATGGTTCAATACTCGACAAGACCAAGTCGCTAATCAAGGGCTTTGATAGATTCACCATTAGGCAAGTTCATAGAGGTGACAACAAAAAATCGGATGCCTTAAGTAAGATCGCATCCACAAGCTTCGCGTACCTATCAAGCAGGTGTTGGTCGGAAATCTAAAAGAAACAAATCCTCTCGGAGATAGAGATATCTTGGTGTAGAGAGCAGGATCTACGTGGATGACCCTATCATTAAATTCATAAGCAAGGACGCTTCCTCATGACAAAAGGATGCCGGCGAATAAGCCGGCACGGCGCAGAGATTCGAACTTCGAATGGGTCCTCTATCGACGTTCATTACTACAATCATGGTCTCCGATTGCGTCGGACCTATTCAGGCAGACTATGTGCTCTGTGAGATTCATGCGGGTTCAAGCAGTATGCACTAGTGACCACGATTGTAAATAGCGAGAGCCTTACGGTCTGGGTATCTACTGGCCCACCATGCATCGCGACGGCAGGCGACTTGATAAAGAAATGCAATGATTGCCAAATACATAGGACCCAATCCCGCGCCAACACAACAGGAGCTAACACCTATTAACCTCACCATGGCCATTCCACAAGTGGGGTATCGACATCGCTGGTCCCTTCCTTGTTGCAGCGGGAGGATTAAAATTCCTTATCGTGGCTATAAACTACTTTACTAAATGGATCGAGGTGAAAGCGGTCGCCACAATCACAGGGAATCAGGTAAAACGATTTGTTTGGGATAACATTGTGTGCCATTTTGGATTACCTAGAGAAATAGTTTTGGACAATAGGAAACAATTCTGTGATAACCCGTTCAAAGACTGGTGCACGAGATTAAGCATTACACAATGCTTTGCGTCGGTTAAACACCCACAGACAACGGTTTGGTTGAGAAGCAAATCGAAGTTTTAGGCCGAATGAAATCAAAGCACGCTGGATAGACATAAAGGCAGGTGGGTAGAGGAATTGTCACATGTCTTGTGGGCACATCGCATTACAATCAAAGTTTAGCACCGAGGGGACACTCCCTTCCTCTCATGTCTATGGACGACAAGGGTTATACCAGCGAAAATCGAATGCCCACTATTCGTTTACCGGCAAGGTCAATTTCGCAAACCAAGAGATGAGCGACGTATAGACTTGGACATATTGGAGGAAAGGCGCGAACAAGCAGCCATACGTGAGGAAAAAGCAAAGTTACAAATGAAGGGTTACTATGACGCTAAAGTTCGAGGCGTCTCATTTAGACCAGGGGACTTCGTGTACCGTGCTAACGACGCAAGCCACGCAGAAGAGGGGGGGGGAGGGGTTACAGGAAGTAGGACCCAAACGTGGGAAGGACCCTACGTGGTTACGAAGCACTGGAAAAGGAGCATACAAGCTGCGTGACATGGAGGGGCGTGAGTTGCCCCGCACATGGAATATCTGCAATCTCAAGAAATGCTATCTTTAGGGACGTGCTCACTGGGTATATGCGTACTTATGTTTTTTTTTAGACAAATGTTTTTTATTTTTTTTCTTTTATTCTTGCAAGTATTCATTAAATGTCGCGGTTTCTAGCTAACTCCGCGACACAATTCACTTTACATGCTTATTGTGAGTATCTGTTTACGTATCAATATTGTTGTTACATTATTCTGTGCCTACGCGGCGTGCATGCACCTAATAACCCCACGATGGGAAAAGGATGAGTAAACCTACTAAATGACTCGTTGAGTAAGAGGGTTGCAAACCCATCAACATTGGATCATGAATCCTTGTTAAACACCTTTCTCTCAAGACGTTGGAGTAAGTTTCAATGCGCATTCCACGATGGATGCGCAGCAGCGCACACGGTGCACGTTTAACAAATTTGGAGTCGAAACTTTTGACTTCTTGATATGGTATTCGCGGTACGCCGCATGTAATTGTTATGTCAACCCATACATATAAACTTAGCATATTTTGCAGTCATGAACTCTGTAATGACTATGTTCACAACAATTTGACAAATGGCACATCACAAACAAGTCTTTCATGCAAAGGCAACTGATTGTGCACAAACATATTGTCCACTTTTATAAACTACTATTGTGTGCGTACAATCGCACAAATGACCCATACTATGGGTCCAAAAGGATAGCTTTTACAACAGAACCATGAGTTTGATTAAACATAATTTGCCAGCATACACAAAAACGATAAAGTTTACACAAGGAAGCAAGCCTAGACGCTGTGACAACGACTTTGCTCTGACCTACCAACTTGGTACGCAGCATCTCCAGCCTCCTCAAGCTTCCCCAGAAGTTCACTATCTTTGGGTGACACAGTCGCCACGCTAACTGGTACTCCATCAGAACGGGGGATGTGCGCTGCACCAACACCGCACAATATTGCCTTGCCCTTCACCCCCTTCTTCTTAGCAAGCCTTATGGCGTGGGCCTCTAACGACTCCTTCAGCGGGATCTCCTTCTCAAGTGCAAAAGGATTAAGGATGTCACGAGGGCTGGCAAAGATAGGTACCTGCAGTTGCGCCACGTCCGGCTTAAGAAAGTAATCAGGCTGGGCCTCAGCGCCCTCGGTGGCATGCCTAGCCAAGGTTAACCCCGCCATTATCACACCTATGGGGTAATCCTGGTCACGCTCCAGCTGTGCAATATGAGGCAGCTCTAACAATTTCATCGCCTCCATAGCAGCAACAAGCTCCTCATATGCATTATGATTATATCCAGGTACCTGTGCGGCAGGCACTGTCAGCAGCTTCTTTTCATGCAGTTCCTCCACCGCTTCCGCCTTACCACGAGCCAAGGCACACTTCACAACATCCCCAAAGGACTGCTTGACCTCCTGCGATTCCAAAGTGCTCATGGCAGCAAGGCGCAAACCATGGCTTATGAGCCACCTGCGCTCAGCAATCGCGGACAACATGTGAGGGTACAGCTCCTCATCATACTCAATGCTGAGTTTGCGTAACTTCTCCTCCTGCTTCTCCAACAGCCCCTCCACTCTCTGGCGAAACTCATCCAGCCCAGCAAAATGGTTGTTCTTACCCCCCTCCAAGTACTTCACTGCCCAATGACAACTTGCCTTGTAATCCGCAGAATTCGCACGCTCTTGCTCTACCTTGACAAGCAGCGCCATTTTTTCCTCGGCAAGCTTTTGTGCATGAGCCCTCGACGACTCTGCCTCAGCCTGCGCATCTGCCAACTGTGTCTTCAGCAGCAGGATCTCTTCATCCTTCTGTACACTCTGGCTGCGTTCACTAGCAAACCTTGCTCTCAGCTGCGCCACCAGCGCGGCTTGCTGCGCAGTGACCATATCAAACTCCCCCATCAGCTGATCTACTGGCATGCCCTCAAATACCTTGGGACCTGTCTCCCGATCCCTCCTTGATATATCATCAGCAGTCACGGGACTAGTCTGGGGAGGGGACTGTCCAGCACGCGTCCCCGGCGCAGAAGAATCGCTAGTAGCCTCGACACTGCGCACAAATAGCAAACAACCAACCACTAATGAGGATTCCACATTACTTTAGTATGATTGCGTACAATAACCACTTCTCACAAAAAAAACCAACGACCAAATATGAATGATAAGGATTACCATCCATACAAGTCTTACAATATCAAAACAAAGTCTAGAAATCAAATCAACATATTGCTCAAATAAAACGGCATAGCAAAATCATAGATCTTCAACTTGCATCTTATGGTCTCACTAGCAACTCTCCTAACATCAATTTCGATCACCTGAGTTACCTGAAAACGATGGTAAAACACGTCAACACTAGGTTGGTGAGATGCCATAGGTTTTAGACACCAACCTCAAAACATTTCAAAACAATTCCAACATTACTGTGATAAAGATAAACAGTTGCATGGCATATCATGAACTATCACATACTACAAATCAATCAGCTCAATTCAACACAATTCAAATCAATATAACTCAAACAAAATAGCTCAACTCAAAATAGCTCGGCTCAACCCAAGTGGGGAAGGAACGATCCCACGATCCAAGCCAACCCGGCTCCACTTGTCAATTCAATTCAACACATAGCAAGTAATAGCCACACAGCACATGCATTTTTAAGCTCAACCATCAAACATCACATACTCAAGCATCGTTTCCACCCCAATGAAAAATCTTAGAAAAGATAGGGCTATGACACTCACCTGATGCTAGCTTCCAAAATCCACCAATACTTCACAGAAATTCACGAACAATCTAAACAACATAAACACACAATAAGTTACCATCAATTAGGCATTCAACCCAAATGATGTAACCTCAACTATGATGGATGCCTATGTTATCTATCATAGTCCTATACTTGTTTTAAAACTTTACCACATCCTACATTTACTATTTACACTTAAATGTTACACTTCACAGTTTCTGTTTTTAAGCAGAATTTTACACTCGCTTACGGGACCTAAACGCACCACTTAAACATTCCCATAATTCAAACCAAAAATCACACATGTTCCCTTATGTGTTTACTAACTACCATGTGATTCCCAATCATTAGTTATATGCGTAACCACCTCAAATAAAATCAAACTTCAAAAACTGTCCTAATTCGGACCTGATCGCACACTAAAAAGTATGACCCTAAAAACCATACTTAGACAACTAATTAGACGATTTCCTTTGGAGGATTTTTAATAGACACATGTAACTTAACTTCTGTAAAAGGGCTAAGTCCAATTAAAATTTTAAGTTGGGGTTTTACTTCCCGAAATTAGACCCAAATCTGACCCGTATTTACTGGTTAGACAACTTTTCTTGCGAAAGGCTTTTGAAGGCCTTCCCGAACTCAAAATCGTTCGAGGCCGGATTTTTTAGAAAATAGACTCTCTGAAATTATCAAAACTCATAAGATTCATAAAAAATATCATTACCAATCTCGAGATATCAACTGAACAACACGACTCAAAATTCTGCTCAAACTTAAATCATGATTTAACGCGAACTAACCCAAACCGATTACACCATCATGCTTCTAATTAAACCCTAATCAATCCTAATTAGTTTAATTACATAAATTTACAGAAAACTTGAATCCCCTAATTAATAAAACCTAATTAACTTCTAATCCATCATAATTAATTACTAGAAGTGAAAGATTTATATTTTTATTTTTTTATTGTTTTTTTTTTTTTTAAAACAAAAATTAAAAAGACGGATCGTATCTTAATTTCCAGAAACCCAAAAACTTTTTTCTCCATTTTTTTTCTTTGTTGCCGAAATCCCAAATCGGGGTTTAAGGGGTTTTTTAATCTTGTATTTTTAGCTTCCCTAGATGTGTTTTAGTTTAAGTCTAATTAGGTATTAGATTACAATTCGGACTTTATTTCTATTTTATATATTTTTTTCTTTAAAAAATATATTTTATTTATTTATTTATTAATTACTTAATTAATTGCTTTACCTTAAGTTTTTATAAAAACCTAAGCTTATTTGCACATACCTTTTTGCTTAAACGCAATTTACTAGACTTTTAAAAATAATTAACTTTTTAAAAATAACTTTTCTTTTCCAAATTCACTTTCTAAAAATAGAAAGTCTTTTAAAAACTCTCATATTTTAACAAACTCATTTCCCTTAACTTAACCTCTTAAACCTAAACTTATCTTAAATTACTAACATAAAAATACGTATACGTATAATTACTTACACAATTAACGCGAAACCGCTTCGATCACCAAAATCATTTCCTTGTCACCAAAAGTGAACGAAATGAACTTCACAAAATTCAACACAGATCCAATCCCATTGAGACGATCACGCTCAATGGATTGATTATTCAATATCACATATCCCACACAAACACATATAGAACACATAAAATCACAAAATCTCATAAACTAAACTTATAGAACATATATTTAGGTCAACACTATGGTTTGACCAACCTGCTCGAACCACGGTTGTCACACTTAGCACCTTAATTACAAACTGTGAAAACTTCAATTCCCGTGGAACGACCTGGACTTACCTAAAGCTATACTATACACGAACGGGTATACTTCCCGAGTGTTGTGTTTTAGTAAAAATCGGTATTTCTAGTATTATAAATTTAAAACATGGAAAACACACATAAAAATTTTTGGCGCCGTTGCCGGGGAATTGTTTAAGTTGTTATAGTTTGTTGCTTATTTCTAGTTCTATTTTGTTTCTCAAAAATTTTCTAACCCGCCGTACTGTTTTCTGGCAAACGGAAACCAAAAAAAAAAAATTTCTCCAGGAAGTACGCCGCACATCTTATTTGTGCGTCGGTTTTCCTGTAAACCCAGAAAGTACGCCGCACTTACACCAAGTGCGCTGCACTTTCTACAGAATTTTTACAAAAAGAATCTGATTTAAAAACTCAAACCAAACAAACCACCAAATCACTAGTCTCATGTATGTGATCATTTGTTGAATTTCTCATTTTATCTTATTATACGCCTGGTTTATTTTGTTAATCTTTTAATTGTCATTCGAAAAAAAAAAATAAGTATTTTATTTTATCCTTTATTTGGCTATATAATTAATTAAAATATTTTATAATATATAAATTTAAAAAACAAAATATATTTATTATATATATATGAAAAAATAATTTCTTTATTTTGTATAATTATTCTCTTTAGCCTTAAGTATATTTATATATATATAATATTATACATAGGGTATGGGGTTCTAGGGAAAAAACCATATTTTGTTAGAAAACCCAGAAAAACTCAGAAAACCAAAACAGATGCCTATAAAACCAAACAGTTGCCTTATATTTTCTAGACTAAAAATTAGTTTTTTCAGGAAAATATGGCCCTCGTATAATGTCTCGTAAAAAACTCAAAATCCAAATAGATGCCCTAATTTTTTAAGGCTTTATTAAAAATTTTTTTTTAGGGCATATATTTTGTTTTTTGTTTAGTTTTTTAGGCATTGTGTTGTTTTTAAGGGCATTTGTTTGGTTTTTTCTGGGTTTTATGGGTTTTGCCACCGATAATTAGGTTTTCTTCATGATCCCATCCCCTGTAAATCTATATATAGTATATAATATTTCTATATATATATATATATATATGATATTTATATAGTATATATTATATTGATATTATAACTATATATATATTTAACTATATATATAGTATATTTATATATATAATTATATATATATCTTTTTGCAAAATGCTTAACGTATGTATAAATCCCTTATCTTTCGGAAAACAACTGTAAAATCTAATATATAAATTAAATAAAAATTTAATAATAAGGACTTGTAAATTTAAAATTATCCAAAAGAATCATTCAGATTCGAATCACACAAAATATTTCACCCAACATTTCCTCGTATAACGAATCTTGTCGTACAGGTGTAACCCGAAGAGGATGTCGAACCCAAACAAATAATTCTCGATCCTGATGATCAGCCTATGTGGGAAAGTGCTAAGACTGTAGCACCGACTCCTAATTCTGCCATTATGCAACTCGATGTTGATGACAACTTTGTTATCATTAGTACTCACTTAAATATGATTCGGGAAAATAAATTCGATGGTTATCTGCGGGCCAATCCGCATGACCACAACCGTGAATTTCTCACAATATGCAACATGTTCATATATGGTAAAACTCAAAGTGAAGCTGTCAAGCTTATGATCTTTCCCATATCCTTGTGCGATGAAGCTAAAACATGGTTTAACGAACTTAATGAAGAGTCTATAATATCGTGGGAACAAATGAGAAGAGCTTTTATAAACAGATTCTTTCCACCTTCGTTATTTAACCGTATTTTACTTGAAATCAAAAATTTCTCTCAAAACATATGTGAAAGTCTAACCGAAGCCTGGTTACGACTGAAGAACATGCTTCGAAAATGCCATGGGCATGGTCTGACCAAAAGAGTTATTATTCAAATATTCTATCACGGTCTAGACGAACCCACTCAGGCAATCCTGGACGTAATAGCTGGAGGAATCTTCCTCTACAAAAGTCCAAATCAAGCTTTTCAATTTCTTGATGACAAAGTCCTTTTCAAACTTAATTGGTCCATTAAATCTAAAAACGAACATCATCAAAAATCTGTTGCTTTCGCCGATGAAAGTAATAATGATAATTCTCGATTAATAGAAAAATTGGAAGTTCTAACTATAAAAATGAATTCTCAAATTATAAGCTTAAATGAATAAATGCAAGATATGCGTGAGAAATATAATGAGCTTAGAAATGGAAACGCTTCTAAAAACAACATCAACGATGACACGCCGATGTGTGAAGGTCATAAAGCAAATTACATCCAATCTAAAGATTATCAAAACCAAGATTCTTATAATTCATTTTCTCACCAATCCCTTCATGATCATAATGATTCCGAGAAGTCGCTTACAGAATTAAAAAATGATGTGAGAAATGATCTCGAAGATTTCAAAAGATGTGTTGATAGCATGAGAACTGTTCATTGGAAACTTTTTGGCAAAGACGATGGTAAAACCATCGGTGTTTTTCCTAAGAAAAAGTCTAAAACCGTTAACCAAGAGCCTCAAACTAAAATAGATCTTGAAAAATCAATGACTAAATTCTTGGATGATCAAAGAGGTTCAAATATATTTGTCAAGAACAATTTTAATGATATGATTCTAAAGATGAAGCAAAATGAAAAGGATTTCCAAACTAAAATTAAAAACATGGAAAGAAAAATAGATGAGTGGTCGAAATCTCCAAACATATCTTCAGAACAAACCGATAGGACTGACCTTCCTCCTCCTCCTCAAGCTCACATCGAGCAAGTGAATGTCGTATTCACCAAGAGTGAAAAGTCCGATGATTCTCCGAAAAATCAAAAAGATCCGCCTCCTATCATCGTTAACAATAAAATCAAAAAAGATAAACCTATTAAGACATCAAAAAAGGGATATCACATGGTCAAAACAAAAGAATATTCCTTCCGTGAATATATTCCAAAAATACCATATCCTCAAAGAGTGAATCATTCCCACTTGAACCGTATCATTAAGGAATCTTAAATCGAGTTAAGTATAGTAATAATAATAATAATAGTAGTAATAGTAAATAATAATAAACCTATAAAAAACAAAATATATATATAACAAAAAACTTTGCAGTTTTTAAGTATGTCACGCATTCGGCCGGTGTGTCACTCGATTTCTGCATCCAAAAAGAAATTTTTTGAACTTTGTGGGTGTGTTCGCTGGAAACCCTCACGAGACTATAACTCGTCCACTCAGGACACCGAGGGGTTTAAAGGCTTGTTGCATACGCTAAATGCAACCATGGTGCCTACGAAAGTGCACTTTTGTATTTAATGTTTTTCTTGTAGTTATGTTTATTATGCACATTAAATAAAACAGGTGGAGCTTGGATTGGTGGTTGGCATTTTACACTTTGAAACTTATATAGTTGAAGTATTATATTACATGTGGTAGAATACACATGCTTGGCGTTCGGTTTTGCGCCATATCCTTCATAATTCAGCCAAGCACTTATGAGCCCCGGGAAGTTTCAATTTTACGCATAATGCTCTACTTAAGTGTGGAGGAGCTCTTGCTCCTCACTAAAAAAAGAACCTAATGGAATCACTCAAAGATAGCTCCAACGTAGCTATATCTCTCTATGCCCCAGGAAGTACCGTTTTCCCTTAATTTTTCCTATTTTTTATATTTATCAGTTCTCACATTGAGGGCAATGTTCAACTTAAGTGTGGAGGGGTAGCAAATAGGAAAAATTAATCATGTCCCTCTATGTTTGCCCTGCAGAAATTTTCAAACTTTCAACTAATATTTTTTTGAAAAAAATTAAAAAATTAATATATACTTTCCTTTCAAAATTAAAAATGCATACGCTTAGTAAGGCAAATCCAATCGGATTGACATTTTAACTAGCACAAAATCAACCCACTAAAATTGTAAGGTTCGCCTCTAGATCTTAAAGAATTCGGGTATCCACCTTTGATACCTAAGATAATTTTTGCCTTTAGCTTGTTCGAGTTAGGGTTTGAATGCAGTCATATATGTCTATTCCATCGTTACGGATGTGTACGTATGATCTTTGTCTCCTTTTCGGGAACATTGGTATTGGTATAAAGTTATATGAGTGGGCCGGTAATTTAATATCTCTAGAACTTGTGCTTGGTCATCATTTACTAGACCGTAGTGAGGTTAATTTATAGACAAAGTCGTATGATAAGAGGTAAAATAAATCTCTATGCAATCATGTATCTGCAACACTCGCTTTTAGTGTTGAGATCCCCAATGTATCCCAAGAGCAAGAAAAAAGTGCTCGATGAAGAAGAAGTTTTGTGCCAGCCTTAGTTATCGTAGTATCTGAGACCAAAAAAAGAAAAAAAAGTTCAAAGTATAAGGCAAAGTTCTGGCACATGGAATCAAGTATCTGTTATTCACCCTCATCGTTATCACGTTTTGCCTCTTTGAGATTTTTGTCTAGGTGCTCACGCCGCAACAGGCATGTTTATGTGTCTAGTACAAGCATATGGTAGCGACCTAGATTATGTCTGTGCAATTGAGTGACTTTACAAATATAAAACCCTATCTGAGTGACTCGTGTGAATTCAAAAACAAACACTTTCCCTATGTGAGGTGCTCTGTTATATGTCTATGCCTGAAAAGTTATAAAACTGGTAAACACTTGTTAATGCTAAAATAATTTTTTCTCCATGTCACGATAAATGATCTTGTTTTCTGGCTTTAATTGCTTGAGGGCAAGCAATAGCTAAGTGTGGAGGGATTTGATAACGCCTAAATTATACATATTTTCGACGGCGTTATTTGCATATATTTGATAATTTCTCGTGAACTTTTGGTACTTAATCAAGTATATTTGCTATTATATGTTCTAGGTATGTGTCGTGGAAGATAACGAAAGAAAACACGAAGATTTGAAGCTTAAACAAAGAAATAACTCAAGATAAAGATCTCCTGACACCTGTTCACTGTTTTGGCCATAACTGGAGCATACAAACTCGGATTGAGTTGATTCAAGCGGCCACGGAAAGAGAATTAAATTATCTACAACTTATAAAAACGCTCAAGAGCTGTAAATTCCCAGAAGATGCCAGTTTTATAATGAGTACAGCAAACCTTATGTATATACATTTAATTCACGAATCTGGACCAAAATACATCCACATACATTCTCAACTTGGTCTCCAAGTAATCCTTAGCCTATAAATACCCTTCCTATGTTGATTTGGACGAAATATCTCTTATCATATCATCACACATACAATTTACAAGAGAAAGATCCAAGAAACCAAAAATGTATGCCGCACTTATCACAAGTGCGCCGCACTTTCCACCATCACCAAAACCGCCGCACTTATCATAAGTGCGCCGCACTTTCGTTCAAACTTCCCAAAGAAATGGTTAAGTCTTAATAAATGATGAGTGAATTAACTCCTTAAGTGCGCTGCACAAAATACTAAGTGCGTCACACTTTTGCCCGAAAATCAGCCTATAAATAGAGGCTCAAATCACACTGTTAGGAATTTTGTAATAGATAGTTACTACTAGTAGGTATGTAGTTTCTACTGGTAGAGTAAAAGTTCCTGCTGGTAGGTATGTAGTTCCTACTGGTAAGGATAATGTTATAGTTAGTACTGGCAGAACAAAAGTTATTCCTGCTGGTAGAACAATATTAGTCCTGGTAGTATTATGCTTACTACGAGTTGATAGAATAGTTAGTTAGTGATAAGGATATGCATGAGATATCCTAGGAAGTGATAACACTTATCACTTTAGCTTTTAGCGAGTCTTAAGGAAACAAGGAGTTAGGGTTTCATGTGTATTTAAGAAACCTACGACCTTGAATGAAGGCAAGTGATTGAAAATTCATTAGAGAAACACGTTTATTATCAATAGAAAAGATTTATCGGAAAAAACATTTGTTTTGAAAGATATTACACAGTCAACGTGCTAGAAAATCAGTTTGTTGAGCATATCGGAAAGGTTTTCCAAAGATCCGTCAAATTCACAACATGGAACAAGGTTTGATTCACAAGGAATCGCACCATCGTTCTGCTTATCCATTATGTCACATAGTTTAATCCATAGTGGATCTCTACATGTAACGTACCAAGAGCTTGTTTGATGTTGGCTCTAGAAGGAATTTCCATCTTTCATTGTGAGTACTTTGTTTATCACTCGGATGGTTCTGGCAATACCACGAGGATATGCGAAGGACTCTTAAAATCTTTACTTTGTTTCTGACAGTGTGTGAGAAACATGCATCATTATGGATAAGTGTCCTAACGAGACTTTTTTGGATGATCTCAAGGCTCTTGATCAATAGTGAATTTTTGGTTTTTAGTTGTGGAGGCTTGGAGCAGACTGCACTTTTCAATATCATCTAGCTCGGAGTATGAGAGACGATAGAATTGGAGCTCGATCTCCGTTGAGTTAAAATTGAAGAAATGAAACCAAGAATCCTTTGAGGGGATCTTGAGTAGCTTAGGGAGGGTTGTTTGATGCAGCGTATACTGGGTCATCTGATACTTATCTTTCCAGTGTCAGCAAATCAACTTGTGTGATTCTGACAACATAGTTATTGACCCGGGTTATCTGCATAATGTTTAATGATGGGTTGCTTTCTTTTCACCCTTTATCTTAACATTTCTTTCATTCTTCAACCCTTTCAGTGGTCTATAACGTAGACTTCATTACTAGAACTGTTGAGGTTTATTCCAGTACTAGCGTCTATCTCAGTCCGACACTATTCCTTATTCTCACATTACGCTCCTTTTGTAAATCATACCGTTAAGGACGTTCTACACTAACTAGTGGTATTATACCTGGGTAGATCCCTCCGGCTCGTGGCGGGATTCATGGGAACAAAGTTTGCGCCTAACATATACCATCCTTATAACTCCGTAAAGTAAATAGGGGTCGGGTCTTTTGGTATTGTTCTCATCGCCATCATACTACATTCGATCCCCCTTAATATGTGCATCGATTAGCCGAAAAAGTTTAGCACATATGGAGGAGCGGCATACATTGAGATTAAAAGATCGACATTTTATATCAAGATTTTAATAAATATAAATCACATTTTCACCCCCTGAGCCAAAAATTTTCACAAATCGTTGGATTTTTGGGTCACAATTGATTTAAGTTAGGAAAATTTGGGGAGAAAGTGTGTAAGGTTTATATAATCCGCATGTGAGCATATAGTTACCTTAATATACAAAGATCTAAGTTGAGTTTTAGTTATACAATAATATTGTACATATTACAACATCATATAAGATAGACTACGTTCTCTTTAGTAAACTGGTAGTCGCATTATGGATACCGTTCCACCCACAAAAGCTCTCCAGATTCCGAAAAAGAACGTCGTTGTCTTTGGCCGTTTCTGGATAGCGACATGAAGTCCTTGCTCCTTGGTCAACATTTCTTCTTCGTCCAAAAATCTGGTTGTTCATCCCTGGGATTAGTGCTTTCTTAGTTGATCTGGGGTAATTCCTGATGACTTCGATAGTCCAACGCTATCAATCTGTTGGCAGAGTGCCATCGCTGATAAAAAACAACAAACTTGTGTATTTCATTAATGTCCTCATGATCATCTCGTGAAGACCCCGATATCTGTCTCTGAATGTGACTGCCTTTTTTGGAGAGTCTATGACTGTGTAGTCATGCTTGAATTCAAATCCAGTGGCTTCCCATCGAGGTTTGGTGAGGTTTAGCTGTGTCTGGTAACTCTCAATTCCCAGCTGGAAGTCTTCTACGCGGTGTCTATATACCAAATTTCTTGGTCCCATAGGTTGACAGTTGACAGCGGTAGTTAGAATCTTTTTGTCTTCGGGTGATAGGTGGTTCAAGTGACCTTGAAGATTTAACAAATACAGATCTTCAAAGTCACTAGGGTACATGTATTTGAAGTCCCTTTCTGCTATGACGTATTCTTTGAGATCAGCTCGACGAAGGACTATCTTCTTCATGTAGTTGTACCCATACATTGAAAAGACTTCGATTCGGATGACACTTAAGATACGCATATGAGTCCTTACTGCTCGGCGGTCTCCTTCAGATGAGAATCGGTCAATGTAGAATCGTTGTCTCTGAAACCACCAGTGAGAGATACCATACATAGCTGCGATGTCATACTTGCATTCCGCTTTAATCCAGAACTGATCAGGCACTAGTTGCTCCAAGCCGACATCAGGATAATATGTCGCCTTTATCTTCGAGATTGACAAGGCCGGTCTGCCAACCTTGCGACCATATCGTAGATACTCCAGGTCTTTGTTGAAGAAGAAGTTCGGTTGAATGGTTACATGGCCTGGTTCACCACCCAGTGGAAGCTTGATCAGTGAGAAGTTTGTGGCACTCTTCCATTTAGAATTGGAGATGAATCACGTCAGGATGAAACACTTTAACGATTTCGAATGC
>BQNB010098198.1:0-23377 GCA_026074375.1 Tanacetum coccineum
GGTTTTTCCATAAGAATTAGACCATCAAGTATAATAATTTGAAACTTGAAATAAAATTTTATATGTTTAAGCAATAGATTTTTTCTTTAGCAAAGACCAGTTTTTCTATAATACTGTATATACTATTATGTTGAAGCCCAGGGACAAAACCGAGGGGTTCCGTGGGTGTGCGGGATACCTATGGATTTTTTCGATATAGTATTAATTTTTGAAAAAAACATTGATTTTTTCAAATTGCATCTTAAATGCACATAGTTCACCGAAATGTGTTTCTAGTGTTACGGTTCAAAATTTGTTGTGCATCCGGTTCTGCTTTTGTCCGTGTTGAAGCTCATGCACACATGAGGTTCGGACATGAATCATAACACATACTTATAATTCTTCATACACCATCCTCTTCTACATATGCCCGGTAGTTCACCATATAGCCCTTGCAATTCCCCTCCCAACTGAATTGGACACAAAGCGAAGAAGATCAACCTGACAACTGCAGGAAGCCTACAACATATTGATGTTCTTGGATCCTCATATTTGTTTCTCAATCATACATTCTGGTTTGGTTTCTGATTGCTTCCTTTTCTACCCTTCCGGAAAATTTAAGCAAAATCAAATACAGTATTAAGGAACTAATATTATATGAGTTTCACATAAACGTTGGCGACCATTATATAATAAATGGCCTTAAGAATATCGTTCTCTAAGCATACTTAACACAATATATTCTTACGACATTGGTCGTGTTAGAATTGGTAAAACTCCATTGAAATGCTAATTGATTTCTTTGATCATTATTGATAACAACTATCATATATATAGGATACAAGAGAACATTCTGTAATGATTACCATGGACTTAGGCCAAATACAAATACAAATTAATGAATAATAAATGTCTTGACAGTAAATGTCTTGACTTGACTAATAAATGTCTTGACTAATAAATGTCTTGACTTGACTTTCAATGTTGACTAATACGCCCCCGCAGTTGGAGCGGGAGGAGGCCGTACGCTCAAACTGGAGCGAAAATCTTCAAACAAAGTTGAGGAAAGACCTTTGGTGAAGATATCAGAAAACGAGATGGAACATGAAGAACCCGAACATGACCAGCTTTAACCATATCATGAACAAAGTGTATATCAATCTTAATATGTTTGGTGCGTTGGTGTTGAACCGGTTTGGCTGACATATAAACTGCACTAACGTTATCACAGTAAACCAGAGTAGATGTCAAAAGAGGAGAGTGTAAATCACGAAGGAGATTACGAATCCATGCAGTTTCTGCAACAACATTAGCAACACCCCGGTATTCCACTTCAGCACTAGAGCGAGAGATGGTGTGTTGACGTTTAGCAGACCACGACAAAAGGTTATCACCTAGAAACACACAATAACCGGAAGTAGACCTGCGGGTGGAAGGGCAACCTGCCCAATCAGCATCAGTGTACCCAACTAAAGATGTAGTAGCGGAAGCATATAACTGAAGACCAAGCTCCAGGGTGCCCTGAACATAGCGCAGGATACGTTTGAGAGCAGCAAAGTGCGGCTCCCTCGGATCATGCATATAGAGACAAACCTGTTGAACTGCATAGGACAAATCTGGGCGAGTAAAGGTAAGATACTGGAGCCCCCCTGCAAGACTACGGTATAAAGTAGGATCCTGAACAGGAACGCCGTCCGGACCCAATTTGGAGTCAGTGTCAATTGGTGTCCGAGACGGGTTACAATTAACCATATGAGCTCGCTCAAGAAGCTGACGAGCATACTTCTTCTGAGACAAAAATAACCCTGTAGGATGACGAACAGCAGAGATGCCAAGAAAATAATTAAGTGCCCCGAGATCGGTCATATCAAACTCTTTATGCAAAGAGTCTACAATCTGCTAAAGTAGAACTAGAGAAGAAGCTGTGAGGATAATATCGTCCACATATATAAGTAAATAAGCAACCTGAGAACCCTGTAGAAAAACCAACCCGAGTGGCATAACCTGCAAATCGCTGGAACCAAGCACGAGGTGCCTGTTTCAAACCATACAAAGACCTCTGCAAAAGACATACATGATTAGGATAACGAGAGTCAACAAAACCAGGGGGCTGATGCATATACATTGTCTCAGATAAATCACCGTTAAGAAATGCATTCTTAACATCAAGTTGGTGAATAGGCCACTGTCGAGACACAGCAAGGCTAAGAACGGTGCGAATGGTGGCCGGCTTAACAACTGGACTAAATGTCTCATCAAAGTCAACACCGTGTTGCTGATTACTACCGTTAGCAACAAGTCGAGCCTTATAACGACTCAAAGTACTGTCAGCATGAAATTTATGCTTAAATAACCACATAGATCGAACCAAGTTAACATCAGACGGCCTTGGAACAAGAATCCAAGTACCATTTTTAACTAACGCATTATACTCATCATACATAGCATTACACTAATTAGGGTCTTTTAGAGCAATAAACGGAGATTTGGAAATAAGAGAGAGAGATGAAGTGTGAAGAGAAAGACGTTCGATGGGTTTGACAATACCCGATTGGTGTGGCACGCGGGGCAAGTTTATGAGGTGAGTGGAGATGATGGTAGCATAGACACCCAAAGATGCAAAGGTGCGAGTAATTAGGTGGTTTGTTGAAAAGGCGTGTGAAAGGTATATCGTTATGAATTGCGGTAGATGGTAAAAGGTTTAGGAGATAGGTGGCCATATAGAGGGCTTCGACCCAAAAGGTAGGGGGAGGTGTGCTTGAAAGAGAAGAGTACGAATGGTATTATTAATTGTTCGTATCATTCGCACCGCCTTGCCATTTTGTTGGGAGGTTTTTGGGCAAGAGAATCTAAATTGGATGCCATTTTTAGCAAAAAGGGTGTGGAGTCGGTTATTATTGAACTCACCGCCATGATCACATTGGAAGTTTTTAATTTCACATTTAAATTGATTTTTAACATAGTTTCGAAAATGCAAAAATTTATCAAACATGTCAGATTTAGAACGAAGAGGATAAATCCATAGAAAATGAGAGAAATGATCAAGAAATCAGACATAATATTTAAAACCACTAGAACTAATAATGGGGGATGTCCATAAATCAGAATGAATAATATCAAAACAATGTTTGACAATAGAATCTGAACTATGAAAGGGAAGCTTCACATGTTTGCCAAGTTGGCAAGTGTGACAAATATGTAAAGATTTTTCTTTATTACATGAAATAAAACGACTAGAGACAAACGAACGTAGCACTTGATCACCCGGATCTCCGAGGCGTTGATGCCACGTGGAGGCACTTGTCGAGAGAAAAGCAATGGGAGAAGTTGATGGCTTGGTAACTGGATAGAGATCGCTCGAGCTGTCACATCGAAGGAGGATATGACGAGTCAAGTAATCCTTTACAGAAAAACCAAAGCGCATATTCAATAGTACAATTATTGTCCCTAGTGAACTGACGAAACAAAAAATGAGATTTTTAATTATATTGGGAGTTACAAGAACATTATGAAGATGATAAGTGGGATGATGGGAGGAAATAATGCCTATGGCCTTGTGTTGGTGACGGGAATAGAATTTCGTCACCAACGTGAACAGATGGAAAATAAGGTTGTATCAAAATGGTACTTAAATTACTTGCATTAAAATTTAAATGAGAAGAGGCACCTGTATCCATGTGCCAAGTCGGGTCTTGCAGCGGCATAGTGCTAAACGCACTTGGTAAAGGAGTAGGTTGTGATGCATAAATAGCCGGAGCATGACCGAGTATACCTTGACCAGGATGCGGCAATCTGTAATGCTTTGTGGTGTAAACTGTTGAGCAACATTAGTCTTGTAGGCCACATATTAGGCTAGGGTACATGTGAACATATTGAAATACAATCGGAGATGATTTGAGATTACAGTAGTCGAGAGATATAGAGAGAACTTAGGGAGAGGGTCGACTTTTTAGAGAGAAATTAGGAGTGGATCGATTTTTGCTCTGATTACCATGTTAGAATTGGTAAAACTCCATTGAAAGGCTAATTGATTTCCTTGATCATTATTGATAACAACTATCTTATATATAGGATACAGAACATTCTGGAATGATTACCATGGGCTTAGGCCCAATACAAATTAATGAATAATAAATGTCTTGACTAATAAATGTCTTGACTTGACTAATAAATGTCTTGACTTGACTTTCAATGTTGACTAATAGGTCGCACTTTAGATAAGAATATCATGACATACGAATGCAAAGAAATCCCGCCTTTCTCTTGAGGAATGTAGACACGGAACACCTTATAACTAATAAGGAAAATTTACACGGTCCAAACATATATGCCCGGCTTGACATATTAGTGTGGCAAACAATTAAAACATAGTTGTCACGTAATTCAAATGATATGGGTCTACGAAACAGCGTATCTAATATATTGATTTCTTTGCCACCCAGTTCTAGGTTGGTTAAGAGCTCGTTAATTTTTTTCCACAAGTATCAGATCACCTAGTATTATAACTTGAATTCGAGCTAAATTGTCTACTTTAAAATCATAAATTTTGGCATTCGAAATTATTAAGATCCTTCATGTGAAAAATCTTTTTTTTTTCCTCTCATCAAAGCTAAAACAATGTTAGTACAAAAAGTGTTACAGGTTGAGAAGAATGGATATGAGGTTATTATTGGGTCGGGCCAATGAATAGAATCTTGTACCAAGTCAAGTGATGAAATGATTTCCTGCACAATCAAAGGTAAACCGTTAGTCTTACCGTGGGGACGGACCCCACGATTCGACTCCGGCGTGAGAGTAAGTATTCATGTTTGTCAGAGAATGTCAAAGTATGTGTGTGTAAAATAAGGGTGAGCACATGTCCAAGACCGGACCGGACCGAGGACCAAAATGGTCCATATTGCCGGACCGCGGACCTGACCGAAATGGTACGGTCTGGTCCGGGTCGTCCGGTCCGGGTCGGTCTTCGGTCCGATCCGGTCCTACACGGCATTATCATCGGGTTTTGGTCGGACCGGACCGAGGATCGAATTGGTCCAAAATACCGGACGGCGGACCAGACCGAAATACCTTCGGTCCGGTCCGGTCGGTCTGGTTCGGTCCGGTCTTCCGGTCCGGTATGCTCACCCCTAGTGTAAAATATGGTCAGAGGATCATACCTTGTGGGGTGTTAGAGTACCCTTTTTTATAAGTGAGCCCGATATTAAGTTTTCCTAATATTTCGCTCGTTTTTGTTAGTGGGCCGAAGTGGGACCCTTGTCAGGCAACGATCCGCTTATAATCGTGACTTGCGAACGTGGGCTTGCCTAGCGGACTTCCGCTAACCTGCGAAAGTGTCCTCTGGAAGCCTTTCGTCCGTCTAGCTGCCTTCCGGACCGTAGCCAGTTTGGCATGTGCTTAGTTTTGATCCATTGTGACTTGTGATTGTTTTATTGGGTTTGGGCTCATGCATGACTTATGTAGTCCAGGCCCTAAGGCCTATTATACATATTATACGTCATCAAACAACATAATAAAAACTATTTCCATATTATGTTATGAAAATTTTATTAAAAGCTAAAAAGAATAATCTCAAAAGAAAAATAATTGTAGAAACAATCGAATAGGTTATGCAGCTAAATCCCACATTGGACAAAGAAGCAACTAAATGCTTAGATATAAATTTTTGGTTACTCCAACATATTGTAGTTGATGACAGAGTGAAGCTTTTAAGCTATCTTTGAGCCATAAAGCTGTAGTTGATTTTTTTCTTTTTTTTCAAACTATTTCGTTTTTTTTTCTTTCTTTATTAACCATTTGATTATTTTGATCTAGCCCTTTTACGCAAGCCTTTCATTTTATTTATTATTCTCTCGTTTTGATCTAGCGGCTTCATATATTAGCATTTGGTTATTTTCTGGTTCTATCGAACGACATTTGCTAAAGTTCATATAAAAGGAAACAAGTTGATTAATTAGTCCTACAATTGAAGTAATTTTTAGCTGTAATTAATATTCATTAAAATATGTTCTTTTATTATAGCACGTACTCAATAGACACATGTTAGCAAAACTTTACAAAATTTATTTTATGACAAGTAAAAGGAAAGTTTAATGATAGAGACGGAAAAAAGATAATTCAATTACTAATTTATTTTTTCTCTTTTGTTTCTAACTATTTGTTTTTTTTTCTTTTTTTACTAACCATTTGATTATTTTGATCTAGCCCTTTTACGTAAGCCTTTTATTTTATTTATTATTCTCTCGTTTTGATCTAGCGGCTTCTTATATTAGCATTTGGTTATTTTCTCGTTCTATCGAACGGCATTTGCTAAAGTTCATATAAAAGGAAACAAGTTGATTAAGTCATACAATTGAAGTAATTTTTAGCTGTAATTAATATTCATTAAAGTCTGTTCTTTATTACACCTTAGCATGTACTCAATAGACACATGTTAGCAAAACTTTACAAAATTTATTTTATGACAAGTAAAAGGGAAGTTTAATGATCTATACGGAAAAAAGATAATTCAATTACTAATTTAAGTAAATCCGAAAATTTCGTTACAATTTTATGACATACAGAAAGTTTTGAATATCTTTTGAGACTTTCCATTTGATAAATCAGTTTAATTGTAGAAACAAGAATCAGGATGGTAAGGCATATCTAGCAATAAAAATGTTAATAAAACATTTACACATTCACACTTGGAAACAAGCCATTAGTATCTCGAGATCGACTTGTCACATGTTTTATTTCGGTTCAATTAAATATGAAGGCAATGGATGAATTGTTCAACTGTAATCATCCAAACAATATTGAGATTTTTTTTTTAAACGGCAACTTTATTAAAAGAAAACTAGCAAGGAGCTAGAATTACAAAGAAATTAAAAAAGGGTGTTGAATCCAACTATCCCAACTAATAGAGTTTTTACCCCTAGCAATATACCAAGAAAAAGAACGCCTAACTATGTCTTCAAAAATACCATCTTTTCGAAGATTTGAATCAGAGAAGAGGAGATGGTTTCTATATGACCAGATACTCCACCAGAAAGTGTAAAACACTCCTTCCAGCACTTGTTTTGAACTTGATTGAAGCTGAACCAAATTAAACCAAGATAACCAAGATCGATACGAATCAACAGGGTTCCAAACCAAGCCCCACCAATTACAAATAGAACCGAGCAATATTCTTTTGCCCAAGTCGCAACAAAACAGCAAATGATCGAGATTCTCGAGGGCCTCACAACAAATAGGACAAGAAATAGGGGAAACCTGAACTCCACGCCGATGCAAATTAACCCGAGTAGGAAGACGATCCATAGAGATCTTCCACGCCAAAACATTAACCTTGATGGGGATCTGCTTGACCCATCTAGACGGAACATCAATTTAGGCAAGAGGCATATCGTCAAGCAACCTACGAACATCTTTTACACGAAAACACCCGTCACCATTAAGGTCCCAGAACCGACGATCCCCCATGTTAGAAAGCACCACTGTATCGAGAAGATCAGAAATCCGAGAAAGCTGTGCAGATTCTTCCCCACCTCTTACGTCACGACGGAGAGACGAAACAAAAGGAGCGCTCATCTTAGCGGCCACCGAACAAACCTTATTATTTTCGAGAGCAAATAGACGAGGATAGCTTAACCGAAGACAAGAATCACCTAACCATTGATCATGCCAGAAACTTGTAGACATACCGTTACCAACTCTAATTTTACAATGAGAGATTAGGTCCAAACCTTGAGATTTAAGGGCGTTACATTCTTTAATAATAGAACTCCACAGCGAAGCATAGGAGGCCAGAAGAGTACTTGTGTTGGGAGCGTGTAAGCATTGAGGACCTGGCCCACAACGATTGATCGCGAGACAGAAAGCGCCAAATTCACTTACAAAAGAAGGCCTCTATTTAGAGCATAAAAACTGGAGACTCCAAGACCTCCATTACTTTTGGACGCAAGAACCTTAGACCAGCTAACCCAAGCAATCTTTTTCTCTCCATCACGAATACCATTGAAAAAATTCCGCCGAATAGATTCCATGGATTTGAGAACCGCCTTAGGGGGGGACTTAAGAGAGACTTATTATAAATCGGGGTGGATCCGGAACCGACTTGAGAGGAGTAAGACGACCTCCAATAGAAAGAGTTTGAGCTTCAAGAAGATAGAATCTTCTTGAGCTTTAACGGTTTGTCCCATGCCTAATTCGAAAAACATGTTTTCGAACTACCATGATACCAAGTATTTATACCGGCTATGAAGAACCGAACAACCAATCAATGTAGCAGCCTCTAAAACTGAGATTCCGGTATACCAAACACCAAGGAGTTGGCTTTTCTTCAGATTAATGGAGAGGCCGGATACTAAGAGAAAAACGAGAGTGTGCATATACAGTCAAAATTACCACGTCGACCAATCTCCGATAAAAACTGCATCATCCGCCATAAAACAAATGGGAAAGAAGTCGTTGAAGAGTCAATCTTAATACTGTAAAAAATGCCTTGCCTTCGATAAAACGAGAGAAAGTAAGTGTAAGACTCCATGATAATAATAAATAAAATAAGCGAGGCCAACGGATCCCCTTGTCTCAAGCCCCTATGAAAACTGAAACTCTTTAGTAGGACTCCCTTTTTAACAAGAATGGAAGCCATATAGAATTTAAGATACCGCGATCACGAACACCACTTAACACCGAACCAAACGCATTTAAGAACATCACACCAAATAATCACCGGATAGAATCATACGTTTTAGGCCCCCAAAGTGATCTTAAATAACCCATAGCACTATGTTTTTTATGATGGCATCGAGCAAGGAGCTCGTTAATGATAAAAGGGCCATCCAAAATTTGACGGTTAGGAAGAAACGCTGTTTGAACGTTCAAAATAATATCGGCGATGACCGTAGAAAGACGATTGGCAAGAATCTTCGTAACAATTTTATAGATACCCACTTCAGCTATAGGCCTTACTCACAACTGATTTCGGATTCATGTTTTCGGGATGAGGGCAATAAAAGAAGAAATTAATCAACAGGAAAAGAGGCGTGATGAAAGAAACCACTCCACAGCTAAGCAAGATCTGGACCACGTATTCCAGAATTTACGAAGAATTCAAAGTAAAACCGTCTGCCCAGGAGATTTTTTCACCACAAGCCCAAACAGCCCTACGAAATTTCCAAAATTTTTTGGGGACATAATACATTAATATTTTAAAATAAACCCCCAAACAACTGTATCGTAAATCAAGGTCGGTCTGATATTCATGTACGCCTTTGATATGATTTGAAACGATGCTTGTTGGCACCAAGAGAGGAATATTGCATTTTGAATTATCTAGTCAACTAGGGCTCCAGGTGAGTTCTCATGATAATTTGAAAACGAGAGGGAAATTAGTCTACTTAGTAGTTACAGAAGATTGTTTTTTTCCTCTTGCCAGAAATTATTTATCGAATGATTAACTGGTTTTTAACAGTAATTTAAGAATGAAAAAAACAAACATAATTTATACTTTTTTTTATTGTTGAAGAATATATTCAAAAGAAACTAGCAAGAAGCTAGAAAATTACAAAATATCATCTAACAAAGGATTTTGAATCCATTGATTCCAACAAACATGAATTTTCCTATTCCTACTAGAGAACCAAAGAAAGGAATAACTAGTAATGTGATCAAAAAGTTCTTTCCGATGCCAATCCTTCTTGCCAAAGACGAGTTGGTTGCGAAACTTCCAAATAGCCCAAAGAGTGACCCCAAGAATAGATTGTAACACCAATTTCCTTGAAGCTCTAATATTCAAATTATCAAGCCATGAAAACACCTCGGATAAAGAATTCACCGAATTTGGGTTTGGATAGAGATCGACCCATTTGAAAGTTAAATCCCATATGGTTGTTGCTAGATCACAAGCCCAAAATAAATGATGAGATGTTTCTGGATGTTTAGAACAAATAGGGCAAGCCAATGAATTTACCTCAACACCTTTTCGGCTAAGATTCCATCGAGAAGGGATACGGTCTCTAAGAATACGCCAAACCAAAATGTTCACTTTTCTTGGATTAGATTTACACCAACGGGTAGGGGGGCTTCAGACGGGAGGGTAAGGTGATCGATGTGAAGTCGTGTATGTTTAACAGTGAATGCTTTTTCACTATTAAGATTCCATTGCCACTCATCTATATTTTCTTTTAATTGAACATTAGATACCAGGTTTTGTAATTCTTCAAAATGGCTTCCTGTAGTACCACCATTTATTGGGCGCGACCAACTCCATATCCATTCACCATTCCATTTTTCACTAACAAAACAATCTTGGTTTAGATCTAAACAAAAAAGACGGGGATATTTATTTGCGAGAGGAATGTCACAAATCCATGCATCACGCCAAAACCTAGAACTGTCCATCATTCACTTTACATTTAAGAGTGGAAGACGGATTATCCTCTTTCATTCAAATTGTTGATTGATTTCACTATGCGAGCCCAAACACTTGAGCCACGACATTGAGAAAAGAAACAGGAGCCGAGATCCCCCGGATGACCATGAATATCTATGATAACTCGCGTCCACAAAGAGTCTTGTTCATGAGCAAATCTCCACCTCCATTTTTGGATTAGCGCTAGATTAAACGCGTTTAGACTTCCAATGCCGAGGCCGCCTTGTGATTTAGGAGCAATAACTGATTTCCATGCAATCCATGGAATCTTGGTAGCCTCTTCAGTACTTCCCCAAAAGAACCTAGATCGAATTTTTTCCAAGGTGTTATTAACTTGAATCGGCATAGGGAAGATTGAAAAATAATATATCCCGAGTGAGCTTAAAACCGAGGTGATCAAGGTCGATCTACCACCAATGGAGAGCAAACTAGATTTCCATCGAGATAATCTTTTGATGAACTTATCAACGATAGGAACCCAACTGTTGATCCTTGCCATGTTAGATCCAACCGGTAAACCCAGATAGGAGAAAGGGAGACACTTAGCTTGGCAACCAGTAACCAAAGCTAAATTGCTCACTTCGGTAAGATCCACTCCGACACCGTAGAGGTTGGATTTATGCAGATTAAGTTTAAGGCCCGATACTTTGTAGAAACAGTTAAGTATATTCACCACATTAGAGATATTCATACTAGACCATTCACCCAATAAAAGCACATCATCCGCAAAAAGTAAGTGGGAGACATGAAGAGAATGTAACTTAGCACCTGTATATATTCCCGCGTTGATAGCATCCTCTATTGCAACGTGTAGTCCTTCCATAACCAGAATAAAGAGAAAAGGGGATAGAGGATCACCTTGTCGAAACTTCTATACTAATGATGTATTCTCTAAACTTCTATACTCAACGACAAAATGATGGAAATTGTTAAAGAAAAAACAAAATAAGAAAACAGAATGAATGTTTAGGCAACAAATGTGATGATCGATTTAATTGTTAATTGACGAGTTATATAGAATTTTTAGGAATATATGCTATTACTGGGTTCCACTAAATAAGAGCGAGACTGAAACTCTTGATGGGAAAATAAAACAGGTAGCTCAAGTTTGATTTTGTTGAACAATCAAGTTGCCTTGGTAATGATTTGAAAACCAAAACTAGTGAACCTAGAAAATTATGATAAGAAATAGAATAAATTGTGATAACTTGTGCGACATTGCCAATAGGATGATCTAGTTAACATAGTTCGTGTGAGGACGTATTTGCTCCAAGAAAAGTCGTCGTCTCTATGTGTTTGTGAGAGTGTACACAATGCGCTTGGTTTTTAAATGGACGGAACGGTGAAGTAACGTGTTGCATGATAAAAAAAATAATCCATATTAAAAGGAAATAGTAGTAACATCTAAAACAATCAAATATTATAAATGCATATAAGATGTAAACTCAATCCCACATTGGAGAAAGAAGTATCTAAATGTCTAGATATAACCTTGTGGTTAGTTGGTTACTCAAACACGTTATGGTTGTTGATTGTGTCTAGCCTTAGAGTTATGTTTGAGCCGGAAGGCTAGTATCTTTTCACAAACCTTTTGTTAGGAGAGTTGTCTAAAGGAAGAACAGTCAACATAACATTGTATCTTTGGTACAATACACTTTAGTACCTTGCGGACCTAATTAGCAAAGCATGCTCAGCTTTTTCCAATATCAAGTTCGCGTATGTGGATTTTTGTACGTAATACCCTATTGTAACCATCTTAATCTCACTGTAATCTCTCTAACAAGACACCTTAAGACATCAAAATATCTCATTAACCCAAACATATCAATGTCAAATATAATTCATCATTATTATTGAAAAGCTAGTTAGGAAAGAAGATTCCATATATATATAAAATATCACACCATACGAAATAAATAAGGAAGGTTACTTGTACCATCCTTAAATGATTGCAACGAGATGATATGTTTAGCGTTGCGGCGGAACTATTTGAATTTGATATATGTGTTTTTTAAATGAGGAAGTTTAGTGTATATATGTTTTTTATACAATGGTATTTTTTTTATTTTTTTTTTATTGTGAGCTTTACACGCATATGTTGAGTCGATTGGTTTATATTGTATGTGAAATAACTGTATGTGTCAACTGATCTGCAAATAAATCTGTGTCTATTATGACTTTAGTAGCCACAATTGGTTACTAGGCGTGAAGTATGCAGTTAAAAGAGTAAACTATTGTCTTTCTAAAAAAGAGTAACCTACAATGATTTATACATAATGCAATCGATAAAAAAACTATTACAATATATGTATTCAATGTATTGCTCAACGACTCAAACTTCCAACATACCAACACCTTTAGAAAAATTGTGAATGATTCAAAAAATATCACATAAGAAGTAACCTTTAATAGATTTGTCTATAAATAACCCCTAGACTACCTACACTTTTAAATATTTAACTTTAATTAAACTTTAGGGTAGTTTATAAATATCACATGCGGGAGGTCTCGGGTTCAAGCCTCTCCGTGGGGGTTTTCTTTCAAGAGCGAAAACGGAGTGAGGTTTATCCTTTAAGGCGAAGGTTAGAGTCTTGCATATTGCTCAATTGGATGTCACTGTGAGCTCGAATCACTAACAACTAATTTGTTCTTAAAAAATGTGTAGGTTAATGGTGTGTTTTGAAAGTTTTTTTTCTTTTTCAAAAATATATATTAAACTTTAACATTTTTTATAAAATCGCACGTAAAAACATATCAATATTTGGCTCATTTTGTTCGTGATCTAGACTCTCATCAGTATATCTTTTATTAAAGAAGTTGTTAAATATTTCATAAATAAAAAAGTTTGTTAATTAAAAAGTGGTAAACATATCAAATTTATATGTTATTCTAGCTAATGAAGGCTTTGATAAGGTGAATCTCAGGTATTTAGGTGGTTTTTGGGTGCTTATTGATGTTGGTTCATCATCTGCTAAAGAGAAATTACTTAAACATGTGGGAGTTGCATCTTGGTTCGCTGAACTCCTACCTGCTAATGACTCTTTTGTTAGTGATGAGCGTTTGGTTTGGATCTCTATTGAAGGTCTTCCTATCAAAACATGGACCCATAATACGTTTGCTAAGATCGTTTCACCATGGGGTGTGATGGCTGACGTCGACACTGATGCTGATGATCCAGCCTTGCCTTTTAAGAAATTGTGTGTGGTTACCAAAACTCATACCATAATTAATGACACGATTAAAGTCCTTCTTAAAGGGCGTGTTCTTTGGTTACGTGTAAAGGAACTCGAAGCATGGTCTCCAGATTTTAGCAATGATGATAGTGACAATTCCTCTTCTGATGAGGAATCTGTTGATGAGGAGCATGTAAGTAATACTTGTGACTTTCAAAACGAAAAGGAGGATGAACATGTCTCGGAATCAAGTTGTATGAAGGATAATGGTGTGGAGTTAAAGAAACATGGAACCAGTGATGAGCCTAGACCTATCTCTGAAGATCCTTTTGGGATTTATGATCTTTTAAACAAGAATGCAGCTAAGCAAGACTCGAAAGGTGACGATCCAATTTTTCCTCCAGGGTTCACACCGGATGCTATTGATGATACTGAGGTGGAAAATATGGATGATAGTGTTAATAAACATATAGGTAATTCATTCAGTAACAAGGAGGATTCGTATAGTGCTAAAGGAGGGAGTAATCGGCCCTTTAAACTAAAATCAGGTGGTTCAATCCTTGATGTGATGGAGGGATTGGTTGAAGTTGGTCAAACTATGGGTTTTAATATGGAAGGATGCTTGAAAAACATTGAAGCCATTATCAGTACCCAAGGAGATTGTCAGGTTTTTAAATGAATATGTTGTCTCTTAACATTCAAGGTCTTGGCCAGTCAGCCAAGAAGAATTGGATTCGTGAGTTAAATTCGAAGTATAAAGTTAGTTTTGTTGCTATCTAGGAAACTAAAGTAGAAATGATTGATCTTTTTCTACTTAGAAATTTATGGGGTAATTTTTCGTATGTGTAACACCCCCAAAAATCACAATGCAGCGGAATACCACTTGGGGTGCTACTTCATAATACACAGCGCTAGATACAAGAGAACGACCTCTAAAAAGTGTCGTTTGTAAAACAATCTCGTTGATTTTCTGAAATTAAAATAATAGTTGTCCCATAATTGCATCACAATGAAAAGCTTGAAAGCAACACAACGAGATTTGATCATTTGTAGAAATCCAAGTATGAAATCTTGTCAATTTAGACTCCAATGCACATCAGATAATCCAAGCATCTAATTCACCTGAGAAAAACATGCTTAAAACGGTCAACATAAAGTTGGTGAGTTCACAGGTTATTTTAAATATGAATGTAAGTTTCAAATGAATGTATTTGTCCACTGTATCATCACAGTACCATGTAAAAATCCCAAAGATTTATAAAGAATGCACGACACATTTTACGTCACCAAAAGTATCAATCTTATCCCAAAGATTTATAAGGAATGCACGACACATTTTATGTCACCAAAAGTACCAATCTTATCCCAAAGATTTATAAAGAATGCATGACCAATTTAATGTCACTAGAATGTTTCAAGTATGTATTGCCACTTTATTCAAGGCACGGTAAATATCCATGTGAGTATAAAACAATGATTACAATTACTCTAAGTTCACAACACCGAAACCTTAACCACAGTTCATGTTGTTACGTATTGTTACCATGTGGGTGCCTCTTCCCAAAGATATACTGGGTGCCTCTTCCCAAAGACCGACTGGGTGCCTCTTCCCAAAGACCCACTGGGTGCCTCTTCCCAAAGACCTACTGGGTTAACGGTTACTTAGCCAATACATAGAAGTTCAAAGTAATTGTATCCATGTAAAAACAAGCAATGTGTTCCGTCCCTAAATAAGTAATTGAGTATTGTGTCCCACCGTGAGATATACATATGAGTGTATAACCAAATTATAGCGAGTGTTCACGCCCAACAATTTAAACCAAGTATTGTATCTCCTCGCGAGATGTATAAATGAGTATATAAACCAAACAGGTAATCAACCATGTAAATGCGTTTGTAAACATGTATGCAGACGAGTTGAAAATGAGCACGTAACGAGTTTAAATCAAACACGTAATTGAATTTGTAACAAGCATGTTCTCACCCCAAAAATATATGTAAAACATGTAAAACGTGGGGCTATGAACTCACCTTGATGATGAAGAACGATCGACAGATAGGCATCTAATATGCACAACACGAACGGAAGACGAGGGGGCTCGATCAAGAAGTTACAACTAATCTTAACGGCTAAGATCCACTAACCTAGGATAATATATTTGGGTTTCCCGATGAATGGTTACATCAACGATACACGTTGATGAAGATTTAGATTTAACGTTGTAATGGTTTGGTGGTTGGTTAAATAAATAAATTAAAAATATACGCAAAGTGTGTAATATATATTCTTTATATATTACTTATGAAAATAATCCTTATATAATTCCTACCGTGAATTATATAACAAAGACAATCAATCCAAAGAATAAAGTAAAGTTTAATATACCTTGCAGGTATTATATAATAAGTGTGAATAAAATAATTAAACCAATTAGTTTGACTCATTTTCTGAAATCACCACTTAATTAAACAAAAGTTCCTTATGTAAACGTAATCGTACGTTTTAAGATTTTCAGTTAAGTTAACCGATGTTTGTAAAGCCTTTTACAACAATTATTAGGTTACCTCTAGCTGATAATTATAAAATATAAAGTAATATTTTATAGCTTATATTTCGTTTCCTCGACGGTTCCGTGATCTGAAACAGTCGTTAATTGTAAACTGTATAATTTTGTTCTGTTATCAAGTTATTGCATAGTTATATTTTAATATATTTCTAAAATATAACTTAGCCTCTTTATCGGTTTCCAAAATGATAGCAGTTTTTAGTGATACATTAATAAATATAAAAATTCCTATAAATTCGTTATGACCTTTCCGTTTATAAAACGATTTCCATTTTTGCAAAACTCGACGTTTTTCCTTTATCAATATATATATTGCAATTATTTGCGTTTCCAATATCTCAAACGTCTGCGTGTTCTAAATATAATATTTATACGTTATTATATCTAAATTAAACCAATTAGTAAACACTATATTTATTTAACCAATTTAAACCACCATTTATGTCCGGTTTTAATATTTTTAAAACCTTAAGTTATACCTATTTGTCGTCTCATATACACCAAACGCTCCCTAATTGTTGGCTGCCACAAACCTAACGCACCCTAATCTGGTTATTCAGTTCAACCAAACGCTCCTCTTTGACCGTCCTAAGCCACAAACAACCCCCCCTTGAGTTGTTTCGGTTAAAGCCAAACGCACCCTAATCGGCATAAACCCTTAGCCAAACGCCCCTTGTGGGCTGTCAGAGCCAAACGGCCCTTATGGGTTGTTAACCCATATCCAAACGCACCCCCTGTTGTGACATATAGACCAAACACAGCCTTTAGCTGCGGCTACAAACCGAACGGACCCGCTGATGCAACCAAACGCACCCTATGTGGTCACAACCCAACCCGAACGCAGCCCCTCCCTTGGCTGCTGTTTCTGTCAACGAACAAACAAACACCACCTGCTGTGGTGGTTATAAAACCATACGCACCCTATTCGAGTGGTCACTGCCGAACCAACGAAACAAACATCCTTGGTGGTGTTTTTAAATAAACCATACGCACCCTCGTTTGGTTTATGCACAGCCAACACCCCTTTTCGGGTGATACAAATCCAACCGCACCCTCATTGGTGGCGGCTGCCACAGAAACAAACACCCCGTGGGTCGGGACACCAAACCAACGCACCCTACCTGGTGAACAGTAACCAAACAATACGCACCCTTTTGGTGCGTGAACAGTAAACCGAACGAACACCCCTAGTTTTCAGCCAATCGAACACCCCTAGCTTTCAACAGCCAATCGAACACCCCTAGCTTTCAACAGCCAAATCGAACACCCCTCGGTGGTGGTGGTTCATTACCACCGAAACCAAAACCACCCTTGGTGGTGGTGGGCTGTCACCGAAAACAACACCCCTTGTGGGTGTGTTTAACCGCCGAAAACAAACACCCCTTTGGTGGGGTTTTACTACCGAAAAAAAACCACCCATATGGTGGTGGTGGTGGTGGTGGTGGTGGTGGTGGTGGTGGTGCTGGTGTAGTGATGGTGGTGGTGTTGATGTGCGGCTGTGGTGGGGGAGGAAAAAGGGCGAGTGGCGGAGAGTGAGTAAGATGAGCGGATAGATCGGGCGAAGAGAAATACTTTTGGAGTTGGCCGACAAATGCCCGCCGGAACTCCCATGTCTTTCTAACGCGGCGCCGGCACTAGCGCAGCGCTCGCCTGCCTTACTTTTCCCGCCGTGCGCCGCACTCGACCGGTTGGGGATAATTGACTTTTCCTGTGTCTAGGGCTTTTTGCGAGCGCCCAAGACCTCCAAAAGAGCAAGACCTGTGCTAGTGTCGGCCGACCCTCAAGAGACCTACTCTAGGCTAGACCAGTGCCCTCTCGATAGGCAGAGATCAGCGCGTGCACGCCCCCGCTTCGGTAGGCAATAAGGATTATCGCTGGTAGAGGCGACGCAGAGACGATGAGAGGTATTTGTGTAATGTGTTATATGTGTGTGTTTTTTAAAAAAATGAGAAACTTTTTAATATATATAAAAAGTTTTAAAATGAATTAGAAAGTGTATAATAGTTGAGGGTTAAAAGTGTAACTTTTTATTATAGTTTTGATAAGTATCGGTTCGGGACTCGTTTGAATGACTTAACGGATGATTCAACGCACGAAACTTGCGCCATTGTTTTTCGAATCATTTTTCTGATAAAAATGAGTATTCACTTGATAATATTTCATAAATATTTTATAACATTTAATAAAATATTTGTTATTTATTTTGTGACTCGAATATTCGCGTTTTCAATAAACGTCACTGAATAAAATGTTAAATAATTTGTTAAATATTCTCATTTAATAAAACGTGATAATTAAATGTAATTTAATTATTTTTGTGTTTCTAAAATCTTGCGAGGGCATTTCAGTCACTTTTCTGGACTGTCTTTCGGGTCTCCGTCAAAAACCTAAAAAGTGTCAAGGAATGTCGCTTTACTTCAAAATGCTTTAGAGTCCGAATAATGAAAACGTGTTTTAGATGGTCGTTCTTATAAGTCAAGCCAGACCCTAAAAGTCAGCGATTGAAATCGTCATTCAAAAATTCAAAAATTCTCGGATGTTACAATACCTACCCCTTAAAGAAATCTCGTCCCGAGATTAAATTCGGTATCGATTCTGTGACCAAGGGAAAGACTTAAGGTTTAATAAACTCGTTCTAAACAAGACGCTGATAACTTTATTCAGCAAAATTCGGTGTTTCTACACTTCTCAATCTACCAAAAATTTTGGCTAGGTTTGTCCAGGATATTTAATCCATCAAAATGGGTATATCAAAATATATCATTACAGATTCTTATGCTGTATAACCGCGTTATATGAAAAGGTGTCATTATAGTGAAAACCTCAAAGAATGAGAAGTGTTTTTAGTCGCGTGAGTATGTTTGTATAAGTTTCTAAATGTCCGAGGACGGTTGTCTCGTTATCTACTATTTGTAATGTTGAAATGATTCACATCAGGGGCTTATTTTTGTAATGTACCCAACTTACTTTGGCAGTACTAGGTTTGTATCGTGACATAAATTGGTGTACTATTTGTCTGCAATGAGTAATTCAACTGAATACTATATCGACATATGCTTATCTTGTTTAAGGTGGGTTTCATCACTTAGTTGATAAGGTTTGTACAATCTGGGACCACTCCAGGACCCAACAACAGCAACCATAACGACAATAACTATGACAAATGGTGATGGAATGCAGAGGGTGAGGACCCTCCGAGAAACAATATCCCCAGAATAAAGTTCAATAAATGAGAGGAGCTTGCGAGAGAGCTTATGCGATAGACAGCGGATTATGATACCCAGTCGCTAGTTTAAGGACGAATCAACTCCATTAACTCAAATGTGTAACAAGTCTGTTAGTTCTACGAACAGTTCGTGATTGCGAGGATTGGCAACGGCAAGAGTAATAACTCAAGAATGAGATAAGGTAGTCCCAAGTAAGGCCTTAAGATTCTGTCGAGTGGTAGAACACCGTTGTGTTTCTAGACCCTTTTAAACAGATTCTGGCGATTTTCGGAAATTTTAGGTTCATTCTAGTGGTCATAACGTGATACTTTATGCCCACTCATTTTATAATTATTATCTGCATAAGAAGCGTCCTAATTTATGTAAATAATCAGTTTATAAATATGGTTCGGTGATTTACAATTTATTATTTATCTGAAAGACGGGTCCCAATCCTTTTAAATAATTAGATTACTAAATCATCTACTTATAATTCCGATTGCAATACGCGTACCCACAATAACTTCAAGGTGGATTGATGACCATTACGATTGCATGTTCTCTAATGAGTATGGGACGAGTGATTTAAAACTCGTCTTTGGAAGCTGGGAGTAAAAACTGCCAGGCGAGATCAACATAGAGTTCAAGATAGTTAATGAGTACTCGGTTAGAGTAACTAAGGTAAAAGTCTCGATGAACCAGTTAACATAGCAATTATCATATAAATCCTCCTATTACAAGTCCCGCCCATACAAGACTTGTAATACTTAGATTTATACATAATCCCATGTAAACAAAACTGTGACGGGCTTTGTTAAACATTCTATTATCATTATCAATCCCTCATATTACAAGTCCCGCCCATACAAGACTTGTAATACTTAGATTCATACATAATTCCATGTAAACAGAACTGTGACGGGCTTTGTTAACATAGCAATTATCATATCAATCCTCATATTACAAGTCCCGCCCATACAAGACTTGTAATACTTAGATTCATACATAATTCCATGTAAACAAAAATTATAACGGTCTTCGTGTAATACAATATAGTATAAAGCTATGAAGAAAAATAATGTCCTTAGAGACCATTGTTTAACTTACAATGCCTGAGAACGAAATGAAACCATTGTGCAACTCACAATGTCTAAGACACCCCTCAATCCCCCCCACCCACCCCCAAGTTAATTGAGACCATTGTTTAACTTACAATGTCTGAGGTATAATTGAGACCATTGTTTAACTTACAATGTCTGAGGTATAATTGAGACCATTGTTTAACTTACAATGTCTGAGGTATAATTGAGACCATTGTTTAACTTACAATGTCTGAGGTATAATTGAGACCATTGTGCAACTCACAATGTCTTAAGAAATGCTCTGGTATTTATATAAATAACTCTTATATAAATAAGCGTACGATATACGCGAAGGGAATGCAAGCATATATATATTATATATATGTATGTCACGTAAGCACTTAATGCAGCACGTAATGTAAGCACATAAGCAAGTAGCGTGTATGCACTTTGAAAATGTTTGATGTGATGCAATGTTTGTGAAAACGGTTATAGTCTAGGGTAAAATATGCAACCTAGTTCTCTATAACCAGTGCTCTGATACCAATCTGTAACACCCCCAAAAATACAACAACGCAGCGGAATACCACTTTGGGGAGTTACTTCATAATACGCAACACTAGATACAAGAGAACGACCTCTAGGTGTCGTTTGAAAAAAATAACATTTGTTGATTTAATAAAAATCTGAATTTAATATAACATTTGTCCCATAATTGCATCACAATGAAAAGCTTGTATGTATAGACTCCAATGCACTTCAAGAAATCCGAGCATATAATTTACCTGAGAAAAACATGCTTAAAACGGTCAACATAAAGTTGGTGAGTTCATAGGTTAGTTTAAGTATGAATGTAAGTATCAACAAATATATTTATCCACTGTGTCATCACAGTACCATGTAAAATGTTTATAAAATATGCACGACCCATTTTATGTCACCAAAAGTACCAATATTATCCTAAAGATTTTATAAAGAATGCATGGTTAATTTAATGTCACCCAAAAATGTATCCCTGGCACCTCGTGCCTATCGATTTCCTGAAAATAATATATACAAGGTAGGACCGCAAGAATTTTCCCTGTAATACTACAACAAATGCAGACATCACAAAACCAGATTACTGTTACACTAAGCTCATGACACTGAAGCTCGACGTATATTAGCTATTTTAGCCATTATGCCCATACAGATGTTGTAACCCGCAACATCCAAAACCGACCTGTTATAATATTCGTTCCCGGTGATAGCTAGTCACCGGAACGAGGGTTGTCAAACCCGATAGATCTACCTTATAACACTCGCGCTTCCAAACCAGGAATTAGGGATCCACACCCGAATAGATCTATTTCATAACATTCGCGCTCACCCTCCAAGTGATTTACAGTTCATGACGCTGTGACGTAGACTTGTATGTACCCAATCCGGGCAGTGATTTAAAATAATGTGTTCCCCTCATGGGTGTTCCCTCCAAGAACACCCCTGGCTAGCTAATGATTGTGGTCCGCACTTTCATGCGCACCAATCAAATCGTAATCCGACAATCTTTTCAAAAGTAAAGTAGATTGTGACCAAAATGAAGTCAAAATAATGTATACCATAGCGAACTATGCAAATAAGTATGTAAAATCCCAATTGTATAAAACAAATACTGTAATGCATTTGTAAACATGCTGTATCTCACCCAATATCTATATGTTATAACCAGTAAAAAAATGGGGCTATAAAAACTCACAAAATCCCTTACATAGCGAATTATGTAAATGAGTATGCAACCAATTTGTAATCAACCATGTAAACGCATTTGCAAACAAGCATGTTCTCACCCCAAATATATGTAAAACGAGTAAAAACAGGGGAGCTATAAACTCACCTTGATCAAAGACCACGATCAAATAATCCAAATAAATCACAACCGAATCTGCAACGATCTCGGCCACGACCTATAATTATGTCGCTCTATTATAATACACGTATTAAATACGATCAACGATGCGTACATCGTAACGACGAAATCATACATATTTTAATATGTATACATACATATATACATGTGATGAGAAATCCACTTGCGCGTCTTTAAACCTTAACCCTTAGTATATTATATGAATATATACTATTTTCCGTCTAATCATAGCTTATGTCGAATATTTACCGAAAGTTACTATTTTTAGACTCTTCGTTTTTAGGACCGAACAATGTTCTTAAAATAATTAATTGAAATAATAGATCAACCGACCTTTAGTTTTGACCCGCTATGTCTTAATTTTTAAGACAGACAATCCTCGCGGCAAAGTAAAATGTCATTACGAACAACTTTCACGTTTCGCCGAAAGGCCGAAACGGACTCGAAAGTGCTCAAATCGTTTAATTAATAATCTGCCAGATTTAATATATATTAAAATTAACTTATTTTCTACTAAAGTATATATTTCGATTACACCCCAGTTTCTTCGTTATTTGGAGTTAAATGTCCCGTTTTATATCAAAACGTTCGTAAAAATATAATTTGTTATATTTTGTAAACCAAAATCCGACCTTTCATAATCTCAAACCCCGAATCCTACGTTCTATTTTCTGATTTAAATTATCCGTTATAAAAAGGCGCCAAAGTCCGTTTTTAGTTCAATTCTCGTCTAAACTATATCTAATATCGTTTATAGCTTTATATCAATCTCGTTTTAATATTAATATCATATTTTAACTAGACGTCGCAAGTTTAAATAGATTTCATCACATATAAATTAAATCGATCAAATAAATGAAAACAATTAATATACTTTGTGGTGCAAAACCAAACTCACCCTTTTCGGTGTCACCACACTCAAACGCACCCTACGGCTATTATGAACAGCCAAACGCACCCTTGTGCGGTTATAAAAACAAACCAAACACACCCTTCGGGTGGTTGTTTTACACACGAACCAAACGGACCCGCTGCGTTGGTAAACCAAAC
>BQNB010098199.1:0-25213 GCA_026074375.1 Tanacetum coccineum
ACCACAAACAATCCAAACGCCTGTTTTTGAGAAGTAAATTTGTATCCGAGTTGAAGGAAATTTGTATGCAGCATGGATCACTTTATAATAAGGCGGTTTCGTAGGATCAAAAGCCATTTTCGTACAACAATCAACAAGTTCAATCGGGCTTTATGGAAGCATCTTACACTGATTAACGCTCGGATTATATACATATAACTTAATAGAAGGGGAACCACTGGAACACAGAAGCAAACCATTATACGAATGCAAAATCGCAACATTATGCGGTGCCTCAGCACCTAATCTAAAGAAGAATGATCTTTTAGAAGGAATTCTGATATCAAAAGACACAAAAGTATATTCAAACCTTGACGGATGTGGCGCGTACTTCCAGATAAAGAGGCCCGAAGGAGGATCAATGCTACGGATTTGGTTCCGTCTCAGAGTGAAACAAGTGCCTTTAATAAGAGATAACCAGCGTTTGGATACTAATTTAAAAAAATGAAGCGAGAGTTCAGGTAAACGGAGTAAGATTTCGATCAAAAGGTCGTCATTGGACACGACTACATATACGGATGAGGTTTTTTGATGGTCTGCCATCAGAGGCAAGAATATTAGTATAAACCTTAAGCCCTCTTTTAACAATGTTATTATTCACGATACATGTTCAGCAAACATAAACAACAATCTTTAAACAAAATAAAGATTATGAGATCTACAAACGCAAGATCTGAAGATTAAACAAGAAAACTTAACAAGAGACTGTAACTGAATATGTGTTTGTGATAGAGACAAATGTGATAGTGAAAAAGAAGTGTGAAAAAGATTGGCGACTACTGTTTGTCTGTATCACTTTATAAAAAGAGTACTAGGGTACCCCTAGCGTTCGCAGCGGCGGGTACCATGTGATTAAAGTTCAGACGCCAACAAAATAAAATGACAAACTGATTACGAAGAAAAATAAAAGATATGATCTTAGTATGACTCGATTCACATGTTTTTACCGGTTTCGACTGGTCCTTTCTGTTTCGTTTTCGGACGGATTTTATTGGCTAGCTTAACCGTTGGCTACTCCAATTTCCTGTTGAACCCGTTTGTGCGGTCCCATCAACTTGTTAGCATATAAATTGATTAAACTTTATATGTTTTATTAGTTTGTACAATGTGAATTATAACATGTATTTTTCTTTTTAGAGATGCTTTAAAATTAACATTAATTAGTGTTTTAATTACTCTATACTTGTAACATATGCATGGAGGAAATAAATGTTGTTCATTTTGCTTTAATATTTGTATTTGTTAGATAGTTGGTTTTGTTGTGAAATGTTGCATTTAAGGATTGTACATTATGTTTTATAATTTGGATTACTTAATTTTTTTGTATTAAATGGAGAGAGAGTGTATTTTTGCTTTATAAGTAGTATAGATGAGACTAGAGGTAATGGATCCCTCGACCCAGTCGCTTGACCGACCGAGATGGGCAAATCGTCCAAGGGAGACGCGTCGAGCATGCACCGGTGTAAGGAGAGACGTGTTTGTCGGGGAGACCGATCGACTATTTTTCAACCATTACCAGTGGTCTTATTTCTAACTTAATTTAACTTTGTGCTATATTACTAAAACTAAAATACTAAATCACTTTTTGCCGAGTTATCTTTTTACATCCACTACATATCTATTTATCTTTTTATTTATAGCTTACTACTCCACCAAGATTACGTAACCGGTCATATCTCCTCGCACGCACCTCCATTCTTCCTTGAAATTACATCGTCGTTTCATTTTGATCATAATAACACCCGTCGAGTCTGTTTTCATGCACAACAGAAAAACGGATTTCTGTTGCAATATCGCCGAACATGGTGGCGATGGCGTTCACTGTAACTTGATGAGTTAATGATAGATACTCTAGAGACTGACAAATGTATTTGTAAAAAATGTGACTTTAGTTTATTTTTTGGCGATTATTGTATGTCTACGTGTGCAATTTTTTTGTTTTAAAAGAAAAAAACTTAACGGTATTTAATCCTGTCTTTTACGAGGGTAATGGAGGATGTGAGATTTAAAAAAACCTTACCCTTACCCGAAGGTAGAGAGGTTGCTTTCAAAAGACCTCCGATCTTACATGAAGCGAAGATCGAACCTTTGACCTCTGTTTTCAGAGGAAGGGGTTTTTTTAACAAATCCAACCATGCTTGTTATTATTTTGTTTAAAAAGAGATTGTACAAAATGTAGCCTAATCGAAAGCAACACTACATTTTTTTCAATTTTAATCAATTTTTTATTACCCGCGCTGACTCGGCCGGTGTAAGCGGTTAAACCAAGAACCGGTTAGAGGACCGGGCAAGATGTTTCTCCCGCACCATTTTTTGATTTGTTGGTGGATAAATGGAGAAACGCCCGCTCGTATATCTTTTCACAAAAGAAGAAATATCGAATGTATTTTTTTGAGATAAAGAAGCGGCAAAGGGAAATGAAAAAAAGTTCGCACAAAGGTAAGAAGAACTTGAGCTATAATGTCAAATGTTCAATTTTCAACAAAAAAACAACCCAAAAAGGATATATTGTTCTATACACATCTCGATGAGCATTTGACCGGAGTGGTGGAGATAAAGCAACAAATAAGGTGAAATATAATTTGAACTATAAGTTTAAGTTTGTACTTTTTATTGCAATGTTTTTTGTTGTTTTGTTACACTATGTTGGTGGTGATGTTAGTTGGTGAGCGAGAAACTAAAGGGAAGCTGAGCTCGCGGTAATGATAGAAGTCACTATTACTAGAAGTTGAGTTTCATCGACCTTTTGCTACAATGACGTTTCTTCAACCTACTACTTCAATGATACCGAGCTTCTATTTTTTTAACATATTTTCAAGTCTTGTTAGAATATATACTAAAGATGGTGATGTGTTGTAGTGTAGGTTGTTATTTTAGTTATTCAAGTTTTACATTTATATTTTACCGACTTTACTTAAAACAACACTTTAACGGGCAGTGTACCCGATCAGATGTAGTTTAGTTGGTAAGTAGGGTGTCGATCACTAAGAGCGAGAACGTTAATCTTTTATTCTATCAATATTTTGGTTAACTAGTCTAAGTTAATTTAAACTATGTTAAATTTATTCTATGTTAAACCTATGTTAATCCTAATTCTAACGGATAAGGGGGGGTTTCAGTCTGAGAGACTGGCACGAGTTTGTGGTTACTTAGATCAATTTAAAACACAATAACACACGCAAGCAGATAGAAGAGCGGTCTAGCCAAATATAAGAAAACTGTATTAACCATGATTAATCCAATTAAAATGTTAGTTTTCTTATTTAGTGCAATGAGTGCTTATCTCGAGGCGGCATATCATTCCCAGATTTAGGTGGTACTTTTTCTTAAAACCTAGACACATAGAATTCTATCACAATTAAACGCATCCGCATAAAGCATCCTATTTGCTTATTATAATCAATCTTAGGAGATTAATAATGGTGATCTTATTAAACCATAGCTCATGAAGACTTTACCTACTTACTGCTTAATGGCAATTTATATTCTAGTAGTCCACTGTCCAAGTCTTTACCAAAGGAATTAGTACGTTATTTGTTGATCCTATGTCACCTGCTAGTCCAACTTGTTCACATAAACCAATGGTAAAGATAAAGGAATTAATCGGATGATCCTAGTAGAATCTAGATATATAAAGTCACTATATGAAGGAGCCATCTCGGGCATCCCGGCATCTAGCTACCTTGGTCGGTATCACTAGATCCAGTTGAATGATAAATCGCATACAAAAGCACGTAAACAAGTATGGATTGATAAACATAAACAAGCATTCAACGATAAATTAAGCATTCGATATAAACAAACCAAAACATTTAAATCTTCATAACCATGGCTAATACCCAAGGGTATTAGCCCTTAATCATCGTAATCAATACAAGAATAATAATTCAACCAAGATAAACTAACCGAATTAAACGAATGATACCAAAAATCGAATGATTACTAGAGTATAAGAGATTACAAGGTGTTTCCTATGGAATTAGTAGCTTTGCTTGACCTCTTCTGCTCTTCTTGTCTTTTGAAAATTGACTTTTGTGGTTAAGGTATCAAAAATATGATCAAGCACACCTAAAACTCGTTTTAGGCCTTCTATTTATACTTTCTGGAATTTGGTCGATATGCCGTATTGGTTGAGGTCAATACGATGTATTGGGGATTTCTTGGAGTAGGGACCACGTTCAATATCTTCCAGAATATTTTATTACTATATCTTAGATACGGCGTATTGAAGTCTTCTGGATACGGCGTATTGGACTTTGATCTTCGTGGTTTCTTGTGAAATGCAGGCACAAATACACCGTATCTTCCTTGATGGATACGACGTATTGGATGTCCGAATAGTATTCTTCAGATTTCTTCGTTTAAGCTCCAGAATGCGTGCCTTTTTGCTAATCTTCATAAAGTACTCCATAATTACTGCAATTCTTAAATATAAACGATTAAGTAACAATTCTTGCAATAATTATACAAAATGGGTAACTTACATGGGATAAATGATGCTATAAAAGTTACATTATTTGATGTCATCAAATATCCCATCACTTGAATCCTACTTGTCCTCAAGTAGCCTTTAGAAATTTATGAAAATGTATCCCTAAGGATTTTTCTGTTAAACATTTATTTGATCAATTACAATTACACAACCAAATACCTCACAAAATAGGAAGATGAAAACACTCAAATCACTATACTAATCTATGTGGTAACATGTAACTAATTCGCTCAATTGCTTGGTCGTGATGAGTATTCTATCATAAGCTTGGCAAGGGTACACATCTCCACCACTAAAGCTAAGGAGTAACAAGTTTATAAGGTAAATTAGGTTTATTTAAGGCTTAAAAGGTTTAATCACTTTTTCTAATCTCTACTGATACCAATATTCCAGAAAAGGTGACAAAGACCATACATACACACCCATAATGATGGGATAGACACATATGACTGCATTCAAACCTTAACTCGAATAAGCTAAAGAGTAGGACTAGTAGCGATATAGGGTATGGATCTTCTAATCTTTTCTCCAAAAGTAATAAACCAACAAGGCGGACAAAATCACACATACATAGCCGTAACGACGGAATAGACACATGTGATTGCTTGCATCCTCATTCGAATAAGACCTAAGGGTAGAGATTAGGAAAGGGAAATAATTGTTGTTAAATAAAAATTTACAAAATAAATAGACTAAGTCCAAACAAATAAGGTACAAGTTGCTAGATACTTTCCCGACCGTTACCATGATAAAGACTCAGAAATATTTACACAAACGTCTTCGTCATAGATCAACAACCTAAGTTGGCGTTCCCGTAACGGTCAACTTCCCAATCATCCATACTATACATACTTTTACAAAGACAAGTGGCGATATCTACCACTTTATACAAAACTTTACATCGTTGATTTATAACCACGTATCAACGAATAATCGATCCTTCAAATAATTCCATCGGTTTAAGCTTTAACGAATCGACTAACTTTCTATAATATTTTCTCCTCTTTTATGTTACAAGTTTCTATTTTTAAACATACTACACTACGAATCTTAGTGTAATTTCACCATCTTCACGATCATAATAGCTCCGGATAATTTCTTCCATAATTTTTCATTCTTCGGGCGTACCAATAATTGTGATGGTAGTAAAAATACATGAGTTTGACTACTTTTACATTCCAACTTCAATGTGCAAATATCCCAATCATAACCAGAGATGACAATGACACAAGACACAAAATACATACTTTACACTTTAAGCAACTAGCAACTGATTAGAAAAAATTGGGACGTAATCTAACGGGTTTGGCTAATGTGTAAAGCTTTAAAACGAACAAATAATGTTGTGAGTTATCCTAAAAGGATTGGCTCTACTGGTGTTATTCTCTAGGGTATCTTACTCTTAAAATGAGAGTAAACAAAGAGTTTATACGGGGGTTAAATAACTAGTGTAGTTAGTTAATAACACAACATATATAGGCTTTTTGGGTGTAATCCTAGAAATTTATCAATTTAAACAAGTTACTCTATCTAAATTCATAGTACTCATTATTGTGGTCTCGAATAGATATACCAAGCCAAGTTTTAAAGTCATAACATCACCGACACACACATATTTTTGTGGATTAAGGTAAACATGTGGAAACGGATAGGATGAATCCCCACAATATTTTAATAAGGGTTATGTGTGCGGGTTATGTAACCAGTAATTTCACAAAAGTATGCTTGAATTTTTTTTTAAATTTAAGCATAATTTAAGCATTTTAATTTGAAAAATAGGATAATTAGCGTTCTAATTCCCACCCCCCCCACTTAAATTATACAACGCGCTCGTTGTATAGATAAAACATTAAAAACAGGAAATAAAAGAATTAGAACGAGAAACTCCCTTGATATTTGCTCGGTAAATTCTCCATGTTGATTTAATGAGCAAGAATTCTAGATTATCAATACTTCACCAACATTGTCGATTTCTTTCCAGCGAGGTCCTGTGCAAAATATAGGAAATCCATGCAATCCTATCTCGGGTATCCTACGATTAAACAAAAATAAAAATAAATAAATTGTACAGGAAACCAATACGTCGTATCCAAAAACCTGGATACGCCGTATAGAAAGACCTATAAAAGTATCTATACGAGTCATTTTGCCACGTATCATATAATGAATAAGCCGTATAGAAAGAACTGAGAATAATGTTTTAAATATGCAAAAATAAAGGACGGATAATGTCCAAACATTCAATACTCCGTATGGTATGGAGCGGATACGCCGTATTGATGTATGGGAAGACAGACTCTATAAAAACAAATAAAAAACTATCCGGGTTGTCTCCCGGGAAGCACTTTTCTTTTCAGCTAAGTCTTAAAGTTAGACTTTTCTTTAGCTTCCTACTATTCAACACTCTTCCTCTCATGCTTTCACTCTCATTATGGTTTTGGTGCTTAAGTTCGTAATCAATCAATGAGCTATGTTGTTGAACTTACTACCAGGCTTGATTCTATCATGCCCAAACAAATCACAAAACTATCATATCATAATATACGTCAAAAGATAACATGTTTTGAGTTCAGATACATCATTTCATGAATAAAATAAATGTACACATATAGAAATCAAAAGTAAGGGAGAAAGATATCATGGATTTGGATGCTGTGGTGCTAAGGTGCTAGCGTCATCGGTCCTATGCCTAGTGCGCCTCTGGTACAGAATTTGATAATAAGAATAGCTCATGTACCTGATCCCACTCTGATCCATCATCAAAGATAGGCTAGTGACTGTCCAAGTGGTGAATCTGGAGAAAGCACGAGCCATGCTATCTAACACATCTCTTTGCTCCGCCATACTGCCTCATAAACCATTTACCTCCTCCTCTAACCTAGCTAACCTCTGTTGTATAGTCCTACCATGGGCTGCTGTAGATGGTGGCTGAGGTGCCTATACGGGTTCTAGAACAGCCTGAGTACCCTCGTCAACATCTGAATCTCCCTCAGCGACCTCTGGGGCACCAGCCGCAGCATCAGGCTGCCTCTCTGGTCCCGAGGCTACCCAAGCCCAAGTATCATCAAGCTCATTGCAAATCTGTAGCTACACCAGCTCGGCCATATCATTCATAGGGAGGTGTCGGATTATCATCGTCAATCCCTAAAGTCTTTCCTCAGTAAGAAGTCCAAAATGCTCAGCCAGACAAGCAACAAACTGTCCCCCAGATATCATCGCCCCGCGCTTCCTTCCCAAAGCAAATCTCCTCAAATACCAAGCATAAAGATAAGGGATGTTGACTGAATCAACATCCACCCCTCTGAGGTAAAACAAATTAGTCACGGTCACCTTCTTAGGTGCCTGACTCCTCCCAGCAATGATGCACGCAATCAACCTATGGCACAGCCTAAGCATTGGATCTCAAATCGCAGTGTATGACGGGTCTGTACCAAGGAAATCCCCCTCAAACAATATCCCTCTCCAGTAAGCACTCAAATCCCCCTTTTTGGGGATCTGCCTGGCACTCTTAGCCCAGTACGTCCTAAACCTAGCAAACCTCATCTCCTCTGCAATTTGTAAACCCATAGCCAAAATAAACTCTCTCCAACTCATACGACGCTTAGCCCCATCCAACTGGAACTGTAGCGCCCCAACCGTATCAAGATCAAGGACTGTCTCTCCAAATCTGAAGGTATTGAAGAACTCCAAAATAAGCTCATGTACCAACGGGCCTCGAATCTTAAATAGCCACCTCCAAGCACGGCTGGTAAACACACTCTGTCCCTGAGCATCCCTGTGGTCCATCAGCATCCTACCACTCAATCCCTCGACCATCTCAGCCGTCAATCCCCCAAAATCAAAAACCTGTAGCCAATGCACCCCTCTACCGTAAATCTTCCCCAACCTCTCCTCAAAATCAGCAATATCAACATCTGTGTACTCCAATCCCTCAAACTTGAGAAAAGTGTATCTCTGATCTCTGGGTGGTAGAGCCATATCTGTAAAACTCGAACAAAGTTAGTATACAGGAAATAGAATTTTCATTATTCGGACACGGGTTGCAAAATATATGAAAACCATGCAAACCTATCTCGGGTATCCTACAGTTAATAAAAGAAAAATAAAAAATAAAAATAAACTGTATAGGAAACCAATACGTCGTATCCAAAAACCTGGATACGTCATATAGAGAAACCTATAAAAAGTATCTATACGAGTCAGATTTTCCAGATACACCGTATCATGTGCATGAATACGTCGTATCCTAAATCTGACAATAATGTTTTAAATGCAGAAAAATAAAGGACTGATAACGTCAGACATTCAATATGCCATATGGTATGGAGCGGATACGCCGTATTGGTGTCTGGGAAGACAGACTCGATAGAAATAAATTAAAAAAACTATTTGGGTTGTCTCCGGGGAAGCACTTTTATTTATAGAAAAGTGTTTAAGTTAGACTTACCCCAATTTAATCTCATCCTTATAAAACAACTTGGGGTCAAACGGGATGTCAAACGGCACATATAAATTCTTAATTATAAAAATGAATGGCATCCCTTTGTTAAGATAATTCCAAGTCACGATATTAACACTTAATTCCTTGATAAAAAATTTAGCAGTGAAAATGTTAGTAATTGTATCATGACTTGTTTCGAAAAGCTTATTTGACCCTTGTGCATAGGCACCAACATTGGTATTTATTACATTATCCCTCGAAGACTGTTTGATATCAATTTTATCATTATCATTGTCCTTATCCGATTTCAAATCATCGGGATAAATTACATAAAAAGGAAATAGATCGTTAAACTATATAACATTTTGTTCCTCACCATCACATTCGGACATTGATGTTTCATTTTTCAAAATAAATTCATCGATATGTTAAGGACTTATAGTAGGTTCAGGTGAGAAATCTAATTTAGATGTTAGAGCATTATTGTAGGCAATGGCAGGAAAATCTTTCTGAAAATCTCTAAAGTATTCGAAATCATCAAATTAACTGACCGTAGGTTCGGATGACGAAAACGAATGCATATTGACTTTATCATTATCATTTTCCGAATCTGTTTTCAAATTGTCGACAAAAATTATTTTATAAGAAAATAATTTTTTTGTCATAAATTACCGTGTAATCTTCATCGTCAGATTCGTCAAACGATATTCTAAAATCAATTTGATTGTTGTTACGAGGACTTACCGTGGGTTCACATGAGAGCGCTACTTCAGATGTTAACGCGTCATTATAGAATATAACTAGGAATTCAGTTTCAACTGATATGAGGTCGTGAACGTCTTCATCATACCAGATCTTACCATACGTAGCATTCTCCCAGTTATATACCTTACCACGCCTACGAGATTTTTCCTTTTCAAGCCGAATATATTCCTCTATAGTAATATTTGGGTCGTCTATTTTAACCTGTAATAAATAAGCTAGGAAAGAAAAGGGTCAAATAGCCTAATATGTCGTATTCAGCAAAACTGAATACGCCGTATTGATGATAGAATCGAATACGTTGTATTGGTTTAGAAAAAAATTATACATCGTATCCAAGAAGTTGAATACGTCGTATTTAGTATTCGACTCGGAATATTACAGAAGACTGTAATAATAATGCAGAAAACACACAAATATACAATGCAAAAAATCAAACACACACAAACAAACAATAATAAATAAATACACAGAATTTTACACTAATCTAAATTACACTAATCTAGGTTAAAACCAAAATACTAATAAAAATAAAAATTAAATAACTTCACTCCCCAACAACGGCGCCAAAAACTTGATGTGTTGTAGTGTAGGTTGTTATTTTAGTTATTCAAGTTTTGCATCTATATTTTGTCGACTTTACCTAAAACAACACTTTAACGGGTAGTGTACCCAATCAGATGTAGTTTCGTTGGTAAGTAGGGTGTCGATCACTAAGAGCAAGAACGTTAATATTTTATTCTATCAATATTTTGGTTAACTAGACTAAGTTAATTTAAACTATGTTAATTCTATTCTATGTTAAACCTATGCTAAACCTATGTTAATCATAATTCTAATGGATAAGGGGGGTTTTTAGTCTAAGAGACTGGCACGGGTTTTGTGGTAGGTTAGATCAATTTAAAACACAATAACACAGGCAAGCAGATAGACAAAAGATAGAAGAGCTGTCTAGCCAAATATAAGAAAACTGTATTAACCATGATTAATCCAATTAAAACGTTGGTTTGTTTATTAGTGCAATGAGTGCTTATCTCGAGGCGGCATATCATTCCAAGATTTAGGCAGTACTTCTTCCTAAAACCTAGACACGTAGAATTCTGTCACAATTAAACGCATCCGCATAAAGCATCCTATTTGCTGATTATAATCTATCTTAGGAGATTAATAATGGTGATCTTATTAAACCCTAGCTCATAGAGACTTTACCCACTTACTGCTTAATGGCAATTTATATTCTAGTAGTCCACTGTCCAAGTCTTTACCAAAAGAATCAGTACGTTATTTGTTGATCCTAGGTCACCTGCTAGTCCAACTTGTTCACATATCCCAAAGGTAAAGATAGGGCATTAATTGTGGTCCTATTGATCTAGATATATAAATCACTATATGGAGAGCCATCCCGGCATCTAGCTAACTTGGTCGGTATCACTAGATCCAGTTGAATGATAGGTCGCATACAAAAGCACGTAAACAAGTATAAATTGATAAACATAAACAAGCAATCAATGATAAATTAAACATTCGATATAAACAAACCAAACATTTAAATCTTAATAATCATGGCTAATACCCAAGGGTATTATCCCTTAATCATTATAATCAATACAAAGGTAATATTCCAATCAAGGCAAACTAACCAAGTTAAATGAATGATACCAAAAATAGAACAGTTACAAGAGTATAGGAGATTACAAGGTGTTTCCTATGGAATTAGTAACTTTGCTTGACCTCTTATGCTCTTCTTGTCTTCTGCAAATTGACTTTTGTGGTTAAGGTATCGAAAATATGATCAAGCACACTTAAAACCCGCTTTTAGGTTTTCTATTTATACTGTCTGGAATTTGGTCGATACGGTGTATCGAGAGAGATGGATACAACGTATCAGGGGTTTCTTGGAGTAGGGACCACGTTCGATATCTTCCAGAATATTTTATTACTTTATGTTAAATACGGCATATGGAGTTCTCCTGGATACAGCGTATTGGACTTTGTATCTTGGTGGTTTCTTGTGAAGTGCAGACACATATATGCCGTATCTTCCTTGATGGATATGGCATATAGGAAGTCGGAACAGTAATCTTTAAATGTCTTCGTTTAAGCTCCAGAATGCGTGCCTTTTTGCTAATCTTCACCAATTACTCCATAATTACTGCAAATCTCAAATATAAACGATTAAGTAACAATTCTTGCAATAATTATACAAAATGAGTTATTTACATGGGATAAATGATGCTATAAAAGTGACATTATTTGATGTCATCAAATATCCCCCCACTTGAATCCTACTTGTCCTCAAGTAGCCTTTAGAAATTTATAAAAATGTATCCATAAGAATTTTTCCGTTAAGTGTTTATTTGATTAATTAGTAGTACACAACCAAACACTTCACGAAGTAGGTAGATGGAAACACTTAAATCACTCGACTAATCTATATGGTAACATATAACTAATTGTTAGATATGAGTAAAAGACTCGGTCACCCCGTATATTTATTGTTTATAATAGTTCGTAGTTTAATAGTTAATCGTATGTCTTTCGGTTTTAAGCCGGGTACTAATACCCGGTATTTTGTAAAAACTATATAAGCCTCTTCCAACTTTGGAAGAGGTAAGCTAGTCAATTTCATTTTTCCTTTTACACATACATTTCTCTCTCTAGAAATATCTCTCTATGTGTTTCTCTCTCTAGAAACTAGCCAAGTCCAAGAATCGACCCCGTGTTATGATATATGATATACCACAATTGGTATCAGAGCACATGGGATGATTAGATCGTGTGTATGTGCGATTTCTTGCTTGTTTTAGATCGAAAAGTGTACTATTGAAGGTTCTTAGCTCGTTTTTAATTTCTCCAGATTTTGATGTTTGTAATGTTAAAGTTTGGGTGTTTCTAGTTGCTATTGCCTTTGTGTCCGTGTTTGATGCAAAAGAAATCAACAAAAACACTCAAAGGGTGATTTATAAGTGTTTTTGTGTGATAAAAGTCGTTGTTCTTCGTGGAGGTTTGCCAGAATTTCTTCCCAGCGGTTTGCTTAAATAGAATATTTTATTTAGTAGGTGACCAACTGTCTGACACACGGCGGGTTGCTTTGGCGGCGAGTTGCTTAACATCGCGGCGAGTTGTTCACACGGCGGTTTGCTTTATTGTAATAGGCAGCGGTTTGAACAGGTTGACAGCGGTTTGAATATTTTAATAGCAAATATCTAAAAGAAGCTACGGCGGTTTAAACAATAGGCGGCGGATTGCTTGAAATTGCAAACGGCGGTTTGCTTCACTAAACCAGCGACGGGTTGCCTTTACTTCATCGCGCGAGTTGCTAATCTGGCGGCAAGTTGAGCAACTGTTTGAGCACTTTGGAATTTATTTAAACTTAGGACTTAATATCACTATAACAAAAACCAAATACATTAACCTCACCACTTTTAACGTATACTCACTAATCATTGATCGATCAAAACATATCATAACATAATAAAACAAGATGTCTAGTATGTCAGAAGATATCCAGTGTGCCGGTTCTGATATACCTCACCAATGCATTGATAGAACAAGACTTGATCTTGGCATCAACGTATACTACGTGTACTGTCCTGGGAAGGATAATGAGATAAATATAATGAAGTCCAATAAAGAAGGTCCATTTCATATGGGAACGGTCTCAGATGTTTATTGCTGCAGGAACGATGGTGCAGTTCAACAAGGTCCAATACGTCCTAGAGTCCTTAACGACCTTTCAACTAAATAAAAGGAAAGGAATAAAGCTGACATTCGTGCAACAAATATCCTACTTCAAGGTATACCAAAAGACATCTACTCACTCATCAACCACTATACTGACCGCAAAAGACATTTGGGACAATGTGAAAGATGATTCTGGAAGGTCTTGAAGTTACAAAGAAGACATTGATCTCATTATACGATGAATTTGAACACTTCCGTCAAATCAAAGGAGAAACCTTTCACGGATACTATTTAGGTTGACGAGCTCATTAATGAACATGAGAAACATCAAGATGACAGCCAGGAAGCAGCTTAACTCTAATTTGTGACAACATGTTACCCGAGGGAGAAGAATACATAACTGAAGTCCAAACTTAACAGAAGTTTAGAAGAGTCAAATTTTTGATCAATTTATGTCATATTTGAAGCAACATGAGTTACATGCTAATGAGAACAAACAAGATAAAATGTCCCATAAACCAACTAATGATCCTTTGGCACTAGTGTCGAATGCCTCTGTTCAGCAGTATCCAACACAATCATCCAAGTCACCTCCAAACTCTCTCCAATGAACCATACTCCTGCTGAACAACTTTCAACTGGACTCAGGAAGTTCTTCAACTGAAAACTTGATTGAAAGTTTATCCAACTCACTTGCCCTCCTCACTCAATCGTACAAATCACATCTTCCTCAAACAAACAATCAACTTAGAACGTCTTCTAATGCAAGGAACAAGGCTACGGTTCAAGACGGCAGAGTTGTGGTTCAAGATGTCCGTGGAAGATACAATGCGAATAATCAAGGAAGGCCATTTCAGAGAAACAATGCAAGAGGAAATGTTGTAGCTGGGAATGTAGGAGGTCAGAACAGAGGAGGCATTATCAATCCTGGTCAAGCTAAACCCATTAAGTGCTACAACTGTAACGGACTAGGGCACATAGCACGAGAATGTCCAAGGCCAAAGCGACTTCAGGATTCAGACACTCAAGGACAAATGCAAAAATGCAAGCAGGAGAATGGTGCAGTACTGGATGAAGAACAGTCATTGTTTCTTGCAGGAGAACAGGTTACCAACTTTGATGATGATGTGGATGATTCACCCGAGAATGATTTGGCACTCAATGTGGATCATATCTTTAAAGCTGATCAATGTGATGCATTCGACTCTGATGTTGATGAGGCTCCTAATGTACAGACCATGTTCATGGTAAATCTTTCATCTGAAGATCCAATCTACGATGAAGCCGGGCCATCACATGACTCGAATACTCCATTTGAGGTACAAGATCATGATACCTTTGTAGATCATATGGATGAGTATCATGAAGTACACGAGATGCAAAACGATGTACAACACAACTACGTTGTTGACTCTAATGCTGAATATACGAGTGATAGTAATATTATTCCGTATAATCAGTATCTGGAAGACAACGAAGAAAATGGTGTACAAAGTAATGTATCTTCTGTACAAAATGATGCATTAATGTCAATTATCAATGAAATGCATGAAGAGGGTGTTCAACAGGGTGTACAAAGTAGATTAGCAAATAAGCCAGACATGGTAGTTAATGATTCATTGACCTCTTAATACTTGCGAGATATAAGGAACTGGTCGGGGAGTATGAAAAATGGGCAAAGTTTGAATTAACTGATAGAGAACGAAAAATTGATGAACAAATGAGAATAATTATCTCAGACCGAAATAGAAAGGAAACTTCTTTAAAATCAGAACTTCATTCAGTACAAATACTACTTAGTTCTACCGTTGGCCATTATAAGTCAAAGACAAAAGAAGTAACCATTTTGAAAAAGGATTTTAAACAAAAAGAAGACAAATTCCTTGAAGAGTTTTTAGACATAAAAAGGCTAAAAGAAAAGATTGAAGATAGATTATACAAACAAGATCAGTCTGTTCAAACGGTTCACATGTTATGTAAACCAAAATCATTTTATGATGAAAAGAACAAGGTAGCAATAGGCTACAAAAATCCCTTATATCTCACTCGTGCAAAGCAAGCTCAGTCTGCTCTATATAATGGTCATGTACTTGTCACGACCAATCATACACCCACTGTTGTACATGACTCAGAGGATACTCGTGAGATAGCTGAGATAACTAGGAAAAGAATGATGGAGAAAATGAAAAGCCCTCTATGTGTGGAAAATAAAGTTAGGATTGCCCCCCCAGATTACTCGAAGGAGAACCTTCTTGCAACCTTTGCTCCACAAAGAAATCTGACCCCAAAACAGATATTTTGGTCCATAGATGAAAATGACAGGAAAAAGGCTGAGACCTCAGTTCCAAAACCACTTTCAGCATTGACAGTGTATCCACCCAATACTCCTGTCAAGCTTGTCCCCAGAGTTCTTCCAACTAAAAGTCAAGTGAAGATTAATCTTTATGTACTCACACAACTTTTTATGGAATTTGACAAAACTTGTAAAAAGAGAATCACCCCAACAGGTGTTACAGAAAATTAAAGTATGATTATAACAAACAAAAAGATGTTACCTCACAGAAGTCATTTCATTTTTTACAAAACTGCAAAAAGAACACATATGCAGGATCCCACGGCCCTCTTAAAGAAGATAAAGTCCTCTCAGAAAATATTAATGATCAAATGACTGACGAATGTCACCAGAAAACTGTAGACAAGTAAAAAAATGGGCTGAAATTGTAAAAAGAAAAACCTACCATTGAAAATAATACTCAGAATTGCACAAGTCTGAGGAAACACCAGATTGATGAATTGGAAAAATCACGTTGTCAAAGATCTTGAAGCTGAGGTGACTAGAGTTACAAAATAGTTAAAACACATTTCAAAACTTGAAAGGGGAATACACTAAAATTTGCAATAAAGTATCAACATCATTCACGAAAGATTTGAAAAGACCAAATCACAAACATCACAAGGAAAGCACCTGAATTAACTCATACATTACATCAAGAATCCGAACATCAATTCCAAGAAAAGACAACGTGATTAGAGACTTGAAGTTCTAGTCTCTAATGTGAATGACAGAAGATGTGAACCTAAAGCAAACGATGTCACTGATTCTTCTTGAACAAAAAGAACGATTTAGAGCAGAAATAGAAACGGGTGAATGCAGCATTAGCAAGGAATTGAATGAGTCAATAAGATCAATCGGCTAGCACTAATGAACAGACATCTTCCTTGTTAACACAGATTGAGGATCTAAACGCTCAATTAGAAGGCAATTTTAAAGTTGCCACTCGAAGTTCTGTCAAAACAAAAGTTCTTGCGCCTGGGATGTATGCCATTGATGTTAAACCCATCCCACATCCCCTTAAGAACAATAGGAGTGCTCATTTAACCTATATCAACCATCTTAAGGAGAGTGTAGAAACAATTAAGGAGATTGTAAGATGAACTAGAGTAGTTTAAACCACAGGATAATGCCACTTAACTATGCTTGTCAATACACTAATGTCTATCTCAGGTAATAGCTAGAATATGTGGTTAGCACTGCCCAAAAAGTTCATGAAAGAGATAACAAGGCTCCCTCTACCCCTGTAACTAGGAAAAAGCAAGTAACTTTAATGATAAACCAGGAACTTCATCTAGTAACACACAGAAACACGAAGTGCACCAAAAGTCAACAGACTAATGTCCTTGTGATTCATTCTACAGGCGAGTAAACACTTTCCCACTGAAGCAAGCGATCAAAGCCTAGAAGCACATACAAAGAAACTAGTATCCTGCCTGCTAAGACTGAGAATAAAGAAGAAAGTAGAAGACCACCTTAACAAATAAGTCAGTATGGACAACATAATCGGGTTGATTTCTCAGCATTAGCTCTAACCTGTTATAATTAATTCGAATTCTGAATCAGTGTGCAAAAACATGAACAAAGTTTAAACTCTGCAGTCATGAAATGTGGTTGTTAATATCTTTGAATTCTGTGATGCTACCCCCATTGGTAAAAATTGTCTTGAATAAGGGAAGCAGATCTGAAACCAAAAGGCAAACTGTCTGATAACAGTTTGAACAAGACCAAGCAGGTTTGGAAAGCAACGGGCAAACTATTTGCTAATGTTGGTTATCAATGGAGATCCACAGGAAAGAAAGTCACCTTAGGAAAACTTAATTGTGGTTATCAATGGAGACCCACAGGAAAGAAATTTGCCTTAGGCGAACTGTGCCCTTCAACTAAGGACCCCAACAAAAATTAGGGAACCAAAATTCCAAACTCTCCACACTCGACTGTTTTCAAATGCAGGTCGTACAGGTCATCCTTTGGTATCTGGACTCAGGCTGTTCAAAACATATGACGGGGAATCGTTCAAAGCTCAAGAACTTTGTGGAAAAGTTCATCGGGTCAGTCAGATTCAGGAATGATCACTTAGGAGCTATCATGGGTTATGGAGATTATGTATTGGTGACAGTGAGATCCTCCAAGTATACTACTGAGGGACTTTGACACAATCTATTCTCTGTAGGGCAATTATTTGTGTTCTAAAAATGAAGGTTGCTTCAGAAAGCATCTTGCTTTGTTCGTGAATTAATGTGCAGACTTCCTTAAAGGTAGTTCGTCGCACCAATTTGTACACATAACGATTGATGATATATGAAGTCTTCCTCTAATATCTTGTTGCCAAAGCTTCAGTCCAAATCAGGCTTGTGGCAATCGTCGTTTAAGACCATTTAAACTTTGGCACAATCATGAAGCTTGCACGAAAAGATTCAGGTTAGAGGTCTACCAAGATTGAAGTATGAAAAAGTCATCTTGCTCAGCCTGTCAACTTGAAAAAGCAAGAAGTTCTCCCATAAACAAAAAGTCTGAACGACCATATTGAAGTTCTTCAGTACCATTCACATAGATCTGTGTGTCCAATGAGAGTCCAGAGTAATATAATGGGAAGAAATACATTTTAGTCATCGTGGATGACTATTCAAGATTCACATGGGTAAAGTTTTTGAGATCAAAGGATGAAACTCCAGAGTTTGTCATCAATTTTATTAAGCAAATCCAAGTTGGTCTCAACAAAATAGGTCGATACATTACGAACCAGATAATGGACGAATTCGTCACCAAGTTATGTCGAAATACTATGAAGGTGTGTGCATATTTCATTAAAAGTCTATTCTGAGAAACTCCTCAACAAACGGCGTTGTCGAAGACGAAATCATACACTTGTGGAAGCAGCACGTACAATGCTGTTATTCTCAAAAGCACCGATGTTTCTGTGGGCAGAAGCTGTCGCTACTGCTTGTTACACCCAGAATCGATCCCTGATTCATACTCGTCACAACAAAACCCCTTATGAGCTTGTACATGATAAGAAGCCTGATCTTACATTTCTCCGAGTATTTGGTGCTCTGTGCTATCCTATAAATGATAGCAAAGATCTAGGAAAATTTCAAGCCAAAGCTGACATTGGGATTTCGTTGGTATCTCCTAGCAAAAGGGCTATAGAATCTACAACAATCGAACCTCCGTCGATTAATGGAAACAATTCACGTCACATTCGATGAGATGCATCAGACAATGGCTCCTGTACGCATCAGTTCAGGACCCGAGCCTATCATGATGACCCCTGGACAACTCAATTCAGGGCTCGCCCCATCGCCTGTCCCTGCAACTACATACATTCGACCAACAGATAAAGATCTGGAGATTTTATTCCAACCGATGTTCGATGAATACTTTGATCAATCTACAGATAGTGAACCAGTCCCTACGGCTACTGTTGTTAACGCTCCAATTGTTTCTATAAATACATCTGTTTCTACAACGATTGCTCAAGATGCACCTTCTACAAGTCATTCACTGTCATCCTCACAAGTGCATCCTCTAGTCTTTCCTCAAGGTGTTGCAGCTGGACCAACTATCGAAGACACCTCAATTACTCAAGCTGACCTTCATCCCTCAGTTAACCCTGTTGCAGGAGAACCTAGTTCTGCACAGTCAACATCAGGGGATGTTAGTTTAGCTGAACCCAACCAAGTGAATCAACCACCGGATCATCTCAGAAAATGGACCAAGGATCACCCTCTTGATAATATCGTTGGTAATCCTTCTCGTCCGGTATCCACCAAAAAACAGTTAGCTTCCGATGCTTTGTGGTGCTGTTACCATACCGTACTGTCAAAAGTCGAACCAAAGAACTTCAAAATGGCCGTGAATGAAGATAGCTGGTTTGAAGCTATGCAAGACGAAATTCACGAATTTGATCGACTTAAAGTATGGGAACTAGTACCACGCCCAGACTATGTAATGGTTATTGGTCTCAAGTGGATTTACAAAGTCAAGCTTGATGAGTATGGTGATGTTCTGAAAAACAAAGCTCAGTTAGTAGCAAAGGGATATCGTCAAGAAGAGGGTCTTGATTTTGAAGAATCATTTGCACCCGTTGCACGGATAAAGGCCATTAGAATATTCATTGCCAATGCAGCAACAAAAAATATAATCATCTACCAGATGGATGTCAAAACTGCTTTTCTGAATGGTGATCTTCAAGAAGAAGTCTTTGTCAGTCAACCTGAAGGATTTGAGGACCCGGATAATCCTACACACGTTTATCGTCTGAAGAAGGCTCTTTATGGGCTAAAGCAGGCACCAAGGGCGTGGTATGACACACTATCAAAGTTCCTTTTGGCCAACAATTTCTTCAAGGGTGCCGTGGATCCAACGTTATTCACACGCAAATCAGGCAAACATATTCTACTTGTTCAAATATACGTAGATGACTTTATTTTTGCCTCAACATATCATAATGCGTGTCACATATTTTCCAAAGAAATGAGCTCCAAATTTCAGATTCAATGATGGGACAAATGACTCTTTCTTAGGACTCAAGATTCTCCAAAGTCCTAGAGGCATCTTATAACCAAGCAAAATATGCCTCTCGAAACCTTAAGAAATATGGAATGGATCTCTCCTGACAACCTGTCGATACAACCAATGGTGGAACGATTAAACCTGGACGAGGATCTCAGGGATTCCAGTTTTAGACCCAAACTCGATTTTAAGGAATGGTTGGTTCTCTAATGTACCTTACTGCCAGTAGACCAGATCTTGTATTCTTTTGTGTCATTTGGTCCTAGATCTCAGAGCTCAGCCTACCAAAAAGCACCTTGAAGCAATCAAACATATCTTCGGTACCTAAAAGACCATTAACATGGGTCTTTGGTATCCGAAGGATAATGCATGTCACTACAGCATATGCAGATTGCGGAATCATGCGGGATGTCAGTAATCGAGAAGAGTACGTCGGGAAGTGCTCAGTTCTTGAGAATAGATGTTATATCTTGGGGGGGGGGGGGGTGGTGGGGGGGGGGGGGGGGGTGGTCGGGGAGTGGGGGGGGGTGGGGGGGGGGGGGGGGGTCATCAAGAAGGCAAAGAAGCACGCCATCTCCACAAAAAGAGGCGTGATATACCATTGCAAAGTATGGAGTTGTGGCTCAAATCCTTTGGGATGAGCACTTACTAAAAGACTACGATTTCTATCAATAAGATTCCATTGTACTGTGATTAACAAAAGTGCCATAGAGTCTCTAACTGCACAAGGTTAAGCACTCACGATCTAAGCACACGACATACACACCATTTTCATTTTGAGAGAAAAGTGGAAAATGGAGTGGTTGAACTCTACATCAAGGAAACAACTATCAACTGCAGATATCCTCACAAAAGCATTACCACGATGAGCATTTTCGAATTTCTACTCCCACGACATTGGGATGATAGTTTAACCCCTGAAACCCTCAACGCCTTCAAGAAGGAGAGATAAGTAAAGAAGTGTCCTCTTGAATCCTTTGTACCTAAGAACATAAAAATAGAGCTTGGTAAAATTTTTAAGTCATTTGGATACAAAAATGGTTTGCAAATACTTCAATTCAACCCGTTCTCATATGAAGGAGAGATTGTCTCTGAAAGACAACTGTTCCTAAACAACGGTAATTAATTCAACTCGGGCCATGGATTACTTTATATCCATGCAATGTGGGGATTAATGTACGTTTCAGTGCATTTTTCTTAATTCGGAAGATAATTCTCCTGTTTGATAACCAAATAAGATTTTTCTATAATTGATTTCTTCAAAATTATTGTGTTTAACCACGGTGGTAAAAGTGTTGTTTGAAAATCAATCCGGACAATTTGGACACTCAATCAATGACTACAACTCTTTTAATAAAACGGGTCATCGATTGAGGGGGAGAGTGTTGTTTCAAATTAATGTCTGAGTGCCGTTGGAAAAGTGAAACCGTGGTCTTGGAGAGACATAAAGTAATGCTAGCGGGACGCCAAATCTCAGAGCTCTCACTGCATACAGCTGATTATCCCTCTAGCATAAAAAAACAGAGACAACAGATACCACATCAACACATCACCACCACCACCTCCACTACAAAAACCTACAGTCATTAGATAGTTGGGAGAAAGTTAAATATCAGAAATCTTGAATGCAATCATTATAGAAGACTCAGAGATATTGCACCAACTAAACAAGATAATTGAATGATTAATATGAATAATCTCGGTAAATGCAACATACATCTTTGTACATTCTAAGTTGTAAGAATTTGATGTTAAGTGTAAGAGTATGAATCTTACATGAGTTTTTCATTAAACATAAAAAAAAACCATGGGGGGGTTTTTGGGGGGGGGGGGATTTTGGAGTTTAACAAAAAAAATCTTTCAAAATTATCATATCTGACAGTAACACATACCCTCAACGATTGAGGGGGAGCACTAATATGTTCTATACACAACTTGTAACTAAAATATGATCATACATCTAAGGTTCTCAAGGTGTATTCTCCATCCCCATGTGCTAAACAGTTTCGAATACCGATGCACATGTTGAGGGGAGCTTTTTCATAAATGCAAAAACAAATCGGTACTAAACACTTTCGATAGTTATATCATAAGTACCGTTATTTGAGTTTTTTCACAGTGATGTATTAATGGCAATGTGAAGTGTACCAATAGACTGACCATGTATTCTACTTCATCGAAGTTATAAGGATGGTAAGGGTTAGGTACTCTATCCAATATCCTTCTAGAACCAAAGAGGGATCTACCCATGGACAATCCACTAGTTAGTACATAGTCCTTAGGTATGATTAAAAGGAGTAAATGTGAGAACAAGGTATAGTCCGAACTGCGATGAGCTAGTAACTAGAATATACCCAACAAGTGCTAGTCATGAAGTCTCGTAAGCACTGAAGGGGTTTATGAATGATAAAGAATTGTACAGAGAAAAGGGTGTAAAGAAATAAGCCCTCCATGAAACTTAAGGCAGAAACCGTGGACAGATAAGTATGCTGTGCATAATCACAAGTTGATTGCTGACATTGAAAACGACATCATGGACCCAGTGATGTAATGCACAACCCTTCCCAGCCATTGAGTTTCTCTTAAAAGAAACTTGTCTCATTTGTCACGGAGACTAAACATGTAATCTACTTCACTCACTCACTCCAAGTAAGTCGGTATTGAAAAGGTGGCAGTCAGCTCCAGCCTCCGATCACTAATATCAAAGCGCACTTTCGAGTCTAGAGCCAAGAGATCATTAATTAATCTTTTAGGACACATTTCCATTTATCTTGTCTATCACACACTGTGGAAACAAGGTTATCTTAAGAGTCTTACGCATTATCCTTATGATCTTGCTAGAACATCAGAGTGATACAAGGTATTCACTATGAAGATGGAAATCCTGCTAGAGCCTACATCAAACAAGCTCTAGGTAGGTAACTTGTCGTTTCTACAAGAATCAACTTGCGTTTCAACTGGAAAGAAACGATGGTGTGTTTCTACGTGAATCAAACATTTCCATCATAAGAATTGTACGGTATATTTAACATGACAACCCAATCAAAACTAACGAGTGTTATAAAATATTTTCAAATTAACACTTAGACTGATTTTTCAAATCAATTTTCTCTTTATATTCAAACTGTATTCATTACATTGATCTTTAAAATGGAGAATGGAGATAACCCAGTTTCAATAATGTCAAGTTTGAATAACCAGAATGCTCAGACACTACCTACACTTGGTATAATAAGTTATGAAGATCTCATAATGGTGTCAAATCTTCCGCAAACTCTGATATCATATTCTTCATCACAAGATGCAGCAAGATGGCAATAAATTACTAGATGCATGAGGAGAGTACGTTTGGCTGATGAACTAGAGAAATCTCATGATCCATATCAAACAAGTCAAAGTGAACAAGCACAGGATATTTTCTAAGGAGATCACGACAACAAAGTACTAGATGTAAACATGAAGAATCAAAAGACTCAAGCTGTAAGAGCTTAAGATCTAGTGTTTTCAAGGTGACCTCCCTTAGTGGGAGATTGTTAGATATGAGTAAAAGACTCGGTCAGACCCGTATATTTTGTTTATACTAGTTTTTAATTTTTAAAAGTTAAACGATATGACTTCGATTTAAGCCGGGTACTATACCGGATTTTGTAAAAACTATAAAATACCACTTCCAACTTTGGAAGAGGTAAGCTAGTCAATTTCATTTTTCCTTTTACACATACATTTCTCTCTCTAAAAATATCTCTCTAATGTGGTTTCTCTTTCTAGAATAGCCAGCCCAAGAATTGACCCCGTGTTATATATATGATAACCACACTTGTATACTCTACCATATGTCTCGGATCGGTGACAAGTATTGCTATCCAAGGCTTGGCAAGGATACACATCTCCACCACTAGAGCTAAGGAGTAACAAGTTTATAAAGGTAAATTAGGTTTAGAAGGCTTAAAGGGTTTGATCACTCTTTCTAATCTCTACCGATACTAATATTCCAGAAAATGTGACTAAGACCATACATACACACCTATAACGATGGGATAGACACATATGACTGCATTCAAACCTTAACTCGAATAAGCTAAAGAATAGGACTAGTAGAGTGGTATAGGGTATGGATCTTCTAACTTTCACCAAAAGTAATAAACCAACAAGGTGGTTGAATCACACATACATGGCCATAACGACGGAATAGACATGCATGATTTGATCACATCCTCATTCGAGTAAAACCTAAGGTTAATCATTAGGAAAGGGAAATAAATTGTTGTTAAATAAAATTTACTAAACAAATAGATTTAGTCCAAACAGATAAGGTACAAGTTGCTAGATACTTTTTCCTGGCCGTTACCATGATAAAGACACAACTATATACACAAATGTCTTGATCATAAATAAAAAACAACGACCTAAGTTGGTGTTCCAGTAACGGTCAACTCCCAATCATCCCATACTTTACATACTTTTACAAAGACAAGTGGTGATATCTACCACTTTATACAAAACTTTCCATCGTTGATTTTTAACCATCTATCAACGAATAATCGATTCTTCAAATAATATCATCGGTTTAAGCTTTAACAAACCGACTATCTTCAGATTTTCCTCCTTATTTTTTTGTTGCAATTTTCTAATTTTTTTTGATTTTTTAGATTAAACAATACATACTACGAATATCGGTGTAATTTCACCATCTTTACGATCATAATAACTTCGGATAATTTCTTCGATAATTCTTCATTCTTCGGACGTACCAATAATTATGATGGTAGTAAAAATACATTAATTTTGACTATTTTTTACATTCCCATTGCAATGTGCAAATTTCCTAACCATATCAGAGATAGAAAATGACATTGGACACAGGAAATACATACTTTACACTTTAAGCAACTAGCAACTGATAAATGGACTTAATCTAACAGGGTAGGCTAAGGTGTAAAGGTGTAAC
>BQNB010098200.1:0-25213 GCA_026074375.1 Tanacetum coccineum
AGAAAAAGGTTGAGGAGAACATGAACTTAGTTACTGAAGAAGAGATAAAAGATGAGTTTCTATTGATGGCCAACATCAATACAAACATAGATAGCGAATCGATTTGGTATCTTAACACCGGTGCAAGCAACCATATGTGTGGGCATAAGCACTTGTTCAAAGGATTGCAAGCTGTAAAAGATGGGCATGTGTCATTCAAAGATGCATCCAAAGTTCAAGTAAAATGTCAAGGTGCTATCTCCTTCTTTAAGAATGATGGTACAAGAGGGACAATTGAAAATGAACATTTTGTACCAGATCTCAAAAGCAATATTCTGAGTTTGGGACAACTTATGAAAAGAGGATACTCAGTTCGTATGAATGGTCGGGTACTACAACTAAATGATAGGAATGGAATGCGAGTTGCACGAGTTGAAATGGAAAATAACAGAATGTACATGTTGAACTTAAGAAGCATGCAAGAGAGATGTTTACAAGTCGATGTAGATGACAAAGTGTCATTGTGGCACTTACGCTTTGGTCACCTACATCTCGACGGACTAAAATTTCTTGCAAAAAGAAACATGGTGCACGGGCTACCAAACCTTGAATTTAGAAATAAATTTTGTGAAGAATGTGTGACTGGTAAGTAAACAAGATGCTCGTTTCCAAAGAAAACAGAATATCGAGCAACAAATACTCTTGAGCTGATACATACAGACATATGTGGGCCAATTTATGCAGAATCATTTAGTGGGAAATAGCATTTTATCACTTTTATTGATGATTATTTGAGAAAAACATGGGTTTATTTTCTTAAAGAAAAATTAGAGGCATTTGAAGTTTTCAAGAAATTTAAAGTTATGGTGGAGAAGACAACTAGTAAGTTTAGTAGAGCCTTACGGTCTGATAGGGGAAGCGAATATGTCTCAACAAACTTTATGAACTTTTATGAAGAACAAGCCATACGAAGGTTCTTAACCGTACCATATTCTCCGCAACAAAATGGTGTAGCCGAAAGAAAGAACCACCCCATTCTTGATATGGTTCGGTCAATGCTCAAGAGTAAACATATGCCAAAGGAATTTTGGGCAGAAGTCGTTCAATGTGCCATCTACGTACAAAACAGATGTCCTCACGCGAAATTAGAAAACAAAACACCGCAAGAAGCTCAGAGTTTTCAAAAACTAATAGTTGCACATTTCAAAGTTTTTAGGAGTGAAGCTTATGGACACATACCTGATCAGAGGAGAACTAAGTTAGATGATAAAAGCAAAAAGTTTGTCTTCATTGGATATGATGAGAAAACAAAAGGTTATAAGCTTATGGACCCGTTAAATAAGAAAGTTGTGGTAAACCGAGATGTAATTGTTGACGAGGCATGTGAATGGGATTGGGAAAAGTCAGTGGAACCAGTAGTGGTAGAAAAAGGAAAAACAACATCAATTGTCGAGCTAACAAATAATAGGACAAACACCTCAAATGATCTACCTATCAGTGACGATGAAGGGGAGTCAAGAAACCAAAGAACACGTACTTTGCAAGAGTTGTATGATTCGACTAGTGAGGTACATTTAGTATGTCTTATGGCTGATACAGAGGATATAAGCTTTGAGGAAGATCTTAGAATCAAGAAATGGCAAACATCAATGGATGAAGAAATCAAGGTGATTGAGCAAACCAAGCAAACCAAGACTTGAGATTTAGTGGAATTGTCGTCAGGAACTCAACCCATTAGAGTCAAATGGGTATTTACAAAAAAAATGAATGCCTAAGGTGAGATTGAAAGGTACAAGGCATGACTTATGGCAAAGGGGTATAAACAAAAGGCTAGAATCGACTACAATCAAGTGTTTGCTCCTATCACAAGAATAGAAATGATTCGACTCTTTATCGCTCAAGCAGCTCAATTCAAATGGCCAATATTTCAAATGGACGTCAAGTCAGCATTCTTGAATGGCATGCTTGAAGAAGATGTGTATGTTGAACAACCACCTGGGTACATGAAAGCTGGGAATGAGAAGAAAGTATTGAAATTGAAAAAGGCACTATACGGGTTAAAACAAGCTCCAAGAGCATGTAACACTCGTATTGACACATATTTCAAGGAAAATGGGTTCAAGCAATGTCCTTATGAGCATGCTCTGTATGTGAAGAAAAATGAAGGCAATGTTTTATTTGTTGCTCTTTATGTTGATGATATGATATTTATGGGGAATAATAAGCAGTTGATAAAAGATTTTAAAGAGGTTATGACCTGGGAATTTGAGATGACAAACTTAGATATGATGAATTACTTTCTTGGTCTAGAGGTTAAACAAGGAGAATCTGGTATTTCTTTTTCACAAGAGGCATATACAAAGGAAATTCTAAAGAAGAGTAAGATGGTTGATTGTAATCTTGTATCAACACCGATGGAACTGGGCACAAAGTTATCCAAATTTGATGGAGGGAAAAAAGTGAATGCAAGCATGTATTGGAGCTTAGTCGGAAGCCTTCACTATCTCACTTGCACAAGAACAGACATCTCATTTAGTGTGGGTATTATGAGTCGGTTCATGGAGGATCCGGTGTATTCACATTGGAAGGCATTAAAGAGAATTCAATGATATATTCGAGGAACTGAGTCGTTGGGGTTGCATTAATCATATACGAAAGAATGCAAGTTGGTAGGATACTCTGATAGTGATTGGTGTGGAGATATAGATGATCGAAAGAGCACATCAGGATATGTATTTTTTGTTGGAGAAACGGCATTTACATGGCTATCAAAAAAGCAGCCGATTATGACTTTGTCAACATGTGAGATAGAATATATGGCAACATCTTTATGTGTTAGCCATGCAATTTGGCTAAGAAATTTGTTGATCGAAATGGAGAATCAACAACATGAAGCAACACAGATTCGAGTCGACAACAAATCGGCAATAGAATTGGCTAAAAATCCAGTTAATCATGAAAGGAGCAAACATATCTACATTCGCTTTTTATCCGAGATCATGTGAAGGAAGGAAGATTGCAGTTAATCCATGTACCAAGTCGTGATCAAGTTGATGATATTTTTACGAAACCACTACCGATAGTGCTCCTCGAGAATTGTAAAAGGATGATCGGCATGAAGGATAGAAGAGAATTAAGTTTAAGGAGGGGTGTTGAATATAAACTTAATTGAAGTAATGGAAATCATCAAGTGGCAACCGGTTTGGTTAGAATGTAACTAAGAAATAAAAAGGGCAAGCCATGTTGTTAATACCCTTTCATTCTACCAAAAGGCTAAGTTTTATTCTTTTATGACGTTTTATTGTTTGAAGGGTTGTCTTCCTACTAGTATTTATAGGTGTAAGATCATGTAATGTATCATAAGTAAGAAATAAAAGAGTTTGGTTATTAAAACTCCTCTTCTCCTCTGTTCCTTTCTTATCACCCAATCAAACACGAAAAGGGTACTAGCAGCTAAAACATGTATGCCAACCAACCAGCAAAGCATAGCCATGTTGACTAGACTCCATTTCCAGAACCAAAACACTCTTCTTCTCATCTTCTTAATTTCTGAAAGCCAGGCATTCATTTCATCATTAGGACTTACACTAGCATTGTTAGTCTTCCATATTTAGTTAGTTGGTGACATGGTTCTAATTATATTAGTTGGGGTGTTTTTGTTTGAGTAGTATAGATTGGTATATATAGAGGCATGGTAGATCTTAAAACTGGTGAATTAGAGTTTTGTGCGACTATCTAAACTTTAGAGCAAGGTTGTCAAGATCGAGATCTTACACATGATGATTTTTATCTTTGCAAGATCGGGATCGAGATCGTAAGATCCCACCAAAGTTTCTTTTCTTACTAATAGGCATTGACGAATCATAACGTTATACGTTTATACATATCTGTCGAATATAAAACACGAATTTATAAGATAGTGTAAGAAAACATTTGACGTTTAAACATCATGATAATAAAAAAAGCAATCCTACAACCGCATAAATTCTACAAAATAATGTTTACATAATGATGCGTAACAAAATGATTTGTTACAGAATCAAGAGATAGTGGGGAAAAGAAATAACAATCGTCCAAGTGTCATGTCAACTCTTTGTGTGAACTTTATTTTGTAGAATTTATGTGATTGTAGCAAAACATAGTGAAATACATTTAATTTGTTTAAGCTTCGCTAAATAAACAATTAAGTGAGATAGGAAAAAAGACATGCGACGTAAATATGCCAAAATTCCAAAACATTAAAAGTTAATTTATTTTAAATGTTTCGTTAGCTTCATTTCCTACACTCAAATAAAATTTTGATTCTTTTTTATCGTATTTATCACGGCTTTTGTTAGTGCAAATATTACGATATTTAATCTACACATTCTCGTTTGTTTTGTTGATGACAAATACGTAACTTGTAATACATAACGTAAATTGTACAAGTTACTCGTAATCATATTTTGTCTTAATATACATCAACACATTTTCACGTCTCGAATCCTCGTATGTTACAACACAGGTTCGTACATGTTCGTTATGTTGCATTATGATCAAACCTCATTTCACATTTTGCACTTACAAGTAATTTTATAAATATGCATCACTATTCTTATACTTGCTAAAATACATTTTATTTTGACAAGCACTCAACTAGACATTTTATTTTATAAAAGTTTACTTACACTTTTAAATATACAAGTTTACTTTTTTATTTTAAGAAAATAAAAATGCATTTTACATCATGCGTGACATCACCATAATCTTTCCATATCTAGGTAAGATCTTGAAAGATTTCATAAGATTTTAGGGGTTTTGATATACAAAATCCGGTTTTGCAAAATTGTGTGCCGGTTCCATAGGCTTATAACAGTCGGTTCCATCCTACAGATGGAACCGGCGGAACTAGGCTACAGTACAGGATTTTGCCTATAAATAGCAAGCCAAATCTTACCATTTTCTCATCCTTTTCACACACACTCTTTCTAGTTTTCCTAGTCATTTAGATCTGTAGGAACGCACTCATTAATCACTTTTATTTGCATATGATCATAATGCTCTAACATTCATTTTGTTGTAAGCATACTTCTATGATGATCCACCAAAGCAAGCCTTAGAGATCTTGCCATTTCCATCCACCACAAAGCATATGCATATGAAGATCTACAAGATTAGAGATCTCATCACCTTCATTCATTTCAAGGCTTCCTATCAATGGGAGTTCATTTGGATTAGGCATTCGAATCCATTAGACACGTTGTCATGGATCATCATTGTAATAACATCATTATCTTGTATCACTAATTAGATTAGATAGTTTATGTGTTTGTGCCATAAAACACAAGGTTTGTTATGTTAGGGCCATAAAACATAACGGGTTTGGGTTGGTTCTACCCTATGTGTAAGAACCCGGTATATAGCTTTGTACTAGATAAAGTGTAAGCGACGATGGGTTGGTTCTACCGGTGTTAGGACTCGGTATTTAGCTTAGTACCGGATAAAGTGTTAGCAACGTTGTGTAAGGTTTTCTTCGCCAAGAAGGGAGCTTCTTGATCTAGTAAAGTAACTCTCGAGTGGGGTACTCGGGGAGTGGAGTAGGGCGGAGAGGAGCTCCATGACCGAACCACTATAAATCATCGTGTTTGGTTTGCATTCTCTTTTACATATCATCATCTCTTTACTTTATAATTATGCTTGTGTTGTAGCTTGATGTTTATGCTTGTGTTGTGACTACGTGCTTATACTATGTTTTCCATTGTTCATATGGTCATAGACTATATTTGATACTTTTCATATTAAGTCAAAATTGATCGGGTATTTTATGCAAAAGTTTTAAGATTTTAATCGGAAACGTATTCACCCCCCCCCCCCCCTCTACGTTTTCCACAGCTTTGTATAGTAGAAAAATATACATCGTGTAAACGACTTTTGAAACAAAATATAATAGTATAAAATAATATAATATCAAGGAAGAAAAAAAATACAAGTCTTATATAAGGTTTTGACGTAAAATAATAAGATAACTCATCAAATTGGTAATATCGGATCGAGAGCCGATCCTACGATCTTACGTGCGATCCCATGATCTTACTTATGATCCCACCTCACATGCAATCCTATAACGATCCTACACGATTATATGCTTATTTCTCATCATATTTAAGCTTGTTTATTTGTGAAATATATGTGCCTTACTTATCATGTCTATCGTTCGCTCGTTTGTCAATTTAGGCTCTTAAAAGTATTTATATAATTTTAAAAGGAGTGTTTGGGATAAATCCTAGCTTTGTCTAAAATGCATTTTCATAAATGCTTAGGTAACTCATATTAGTAGAAATAATGATTATAATGTGTTATATGGTTACTTGTTTCCCTTGTTTACATCTTGCATTTTTGTTTGCTTTTTTTTGGAACATAAGTTCTTGTTTGCCATGCTATTTGTCGATTTTATGTTTTCGCTCAATGGAGCTTTTGCTAGGTCTCGTGCTCCTCATATATACATATCTTTCTTTGTATTTTCTATTTCAACTTCTCGCATAATCTCAATATCTTAATAAAACCTTGAGAATAAGAACTAAGTATGCTAGATAAGTGTTTTGACAAATATTGTCATGAAATTTATGCACATAAAAGTGGGATTGGAAACTTGAATGTTTTATCCGAAATACTGAAGTAAAGATGAAGTGTAATGATGTCTTGTTGTAGTTTTAAAAGTTTTTTTTTCAAAACGGGTCAAATTTCTAGTTATTGTTTTGGTTAAAACAGGTCAAAACTAGTGTTTGGCAAAACTCATAAAGAACGGTTCCGCGGTTCATTTAGACCAAGTGTGTCTTTGATATTTAAGTATATATTTTAAGAATAAATTCTAAAAGTTTTCATGTTATGTCAAGTTAAAGAAATCGAGTTTCAGTCATATTAGCCATGTATAAGATTGAAACATCAAGTTTTGTAGAAAATGGGTCATTCTAGGAATTTTGTATAAAATCAATCGTATGGAATTAGAAGTTGCGCCACATGCCATTTTAAAGATAATTGAGTCTAGTTTCATGTAAAGATATTCTCAAAGGATTTGTAATATATTATTGTCTACTTCTACGATAATAACAAAAGGTCAATTTTTTATCATGGCGTTTCCGCCAAAGGTGTTAAATATTTTTGGTCTTGTTGAAAAAGGAGCATTTCAAAAATACTTCGTTAAAATTATCTACACATTTTGATATTGCCATTTCATCCTTGTCAATCCTCTATAACCACTAGTTCACCAACTTGTTCTCCATCTCCCAAACACCACCAACGCTATGTTTTCCATACTAGTTGTAAATATGATCTTTCCTTCGTTAATCTATCATGACATCTTGCTTTGCATATACATGTGTTGATTATATGTTCTTGTTTGATTATTTGCCTTGTCGTTATCTTAGTGTTTGATAACTATTCGATTAATTGAAAAATGCGTAATCCTTAGGAAAGGTTTTGTTTTGTTTTTAAATGCTTTTATGCTTGTATTCGTGTTACTAAATGTTAAGGCTTAAACATGACTTGCATGATGTTTGCATTTGAAATAATTTTGTCTCTTATATGATGTCTCGTGTGATCTCATAATTTGTCATTTTGATACATGATGATTTTGATATGGATATGTCTATGTTTGGTAGTTCTTGTTCCTTGTTGGCATTTCTTATATCTATTCGTATGATGGTCTAATTCGTACATGCTCAAACATGGTTTGCATAATCTTTTCATCTTGTTCCTTATTTGATATTGCTACATAATTTATTTGCTTCTGATCATAATCTTTTACTATATATAAATATAATATATAATAAATATATATAATATAAATATATAATAATAAGATAATATCAATCAATAATAAATACTAGAGAGTAAGAATTCCGTGAGGCTTTTAAAGAGATTTCACTTTTATCCAAATTAAAAACCCTAAAAAAAACTTTCTCGGGTCGTGAATTTGAAAATCGAGTTTTGGTTTGATAATTTATGCTTGAATAATCAAGATTTTGATTTGGTTATCTAAATCTACGAGAAAAAGCAAGTAAAGGAAAACTAACCCTAAAACGTAAGCATCTACTAAATTAAAAGCAATAACGGGAACGTAAAAACGCGACTCGAAAACCTAAAACATGAAATTTATTCCTAAAAAGATTTTTTAACTTTTTATAAAACCTAAATGACTAAAATGCAAGAACAAATAAAAGTAAACAAAAAACGAAAGCATTTAAAGTTAAAACACAAAGAAAACGAGAACGGAACCTAATCCCGTTCTTTAAAAAACCAAATTATCAAATTTTAATCCTACAAAAGCAAATTTAATTTTCCTAGGTCCTAAATGATAAAATAAAATTTAAGAAAAAAGAATTATATTTTTTTGGCTTTTATCTTATTTATTATGAATTAAAAACAGATTTAATGAAATAAATTATTAAAAATAGTAAACTAATTTTTGAAAATCTAGAAAAATTATGATAAATACTTTAAACTATGAAGAATGCATGAAAAATATAAACTTGGAAAAGATCTGAACAAATAAGCAGTAAAATAAGCAAATAAGCCAATAAGCTAAAACTGTAAAGTTACTATATTAATTTAATAGTGCAAGTGAATAAATGAAAAAGACCCCAGGGCAGTTGGTGTTAGTGTGTTGTGTTGAGGCTTTGGTATAAAGGGAGAGGTCACAGGTTTAAAAGCTTATACGAAAATACCCTTCGAAATAAAGCCCTAAGCCTTAATAAGCTATAAGAAAACTAGTAATGTTAGAACTTATGACTAAATAAGCAAAATAATAAGCTTTCGAAGATAAAGGTGCTCAAGACTTAATGAATAAGTCGAGTAGGAGACTCATGACACCTTTTTTAGCATTCGAATCGAGCTTAATCAAACAATAAGCATTTTTGAAAAAGTAAAGACACGAAATGAGAAAAAGATGAGATAAGCAAAATCTATTTTAAAATTTATTCTAAAGACAATAAGCTAAAAGATGAAAACTTTAGATCTAAATCTACCCGAAACTAAGATGTTCAATTAAGTGAACTTGGATCGGGTATATTTAAAGATTTAGATCTAAGTAAAATAAGCTAGAAAATACAAAAGCAAACAAACTAATGCAAAAAAAAATAAGCTAAAAATATAAGATCAATTATTTTTAATATCTATCCACCCGAACCTAAGGTGTCAATCAAAGGAACACTATCGGTATGATTAAGGATTAGATCTATATAAAGAAAAAAAAAGCTTGAATAAAAATAAGCAATTGAAAAATAAGCCAAAATAAGCTCACTCAAAAAGCTCTAAATCGAAAACAATATAAAATAATCTAGTCTAAATAAGCTATGGAAGTAGCTTATTAGAATATAAGCTTAAGAGATGGGATCCAAAAATAAGCTATAAGCATGAGCTTATTTGGAAATAAGCAAAAGAAAAAAAAAGTAAAGAAGAATAAGCATAAAAAGAAAATAAGCATTAAGAAATAATAAGCATTTAATAAAAACAAACCTTAAACATCTTCATTAATAAGCTCAAAATATTCATTACAATAAAAGCTATAAAAGCTTTTACAATAAGCTAGAAATTATACTACACTACTCCTAAATCTACACCTACTACTATATAAAATAAACTTATAAACTGACTCCCTTTCACATCTGATGCGTGTTGCATTTTATAACAAAATTAAGTTGAGGGTAGTTTTGTTCATTCACGCAGCTGCCCAATAAGAGATATAGATCTAAGGGCATGATCGTCTTTTCGCAGCCACCAACCGTCTCATTATTGCAGCTATCAATTGGCTGGCAATAATTTGCACACGGATTTTCAGTCTGATCAGCCATTGGATGGCGGCCATATGTCCCACTTCGCGGCTTACCTTGTATGCTTTTATTACAACAGTCTTTAAATTGGACGTGGCTTATAGTCATGCTGGGCTTTTGTTGGGCTTTATATAGCTTAGGCTGGCCTGGCCCATAAAATGGGTTACGGGCTGGCTCAATAAAATCCGAGAGCATCGCTGGACTCGTTTTCTCGTACTCTTTCCACTATCATGCTCGGTTTTGTCCGGTTTTTATTTATTTGCCATTTTCTTGATATCCGGTACCTGCACAAACACAAACACAAAAACAAGCATATATTTGCCATTTTTATTATGTTTTTGGTCTTTTAGGTTCGTTTTTCAAGACAAAAGGTATGTATAAAATAGCAAATACCAAGCTTTCTCAAGTTAAGGTTCAAATGCAGTCATATGTGTCTATTTCGTCATTACGATGTGTATGTAAGTCTTGTCGCCTTTTCTAGAGCATTGGTATCGGTATTAAATTATATGAGTGTACCGGTAGTATATTAAATTCTAGAACTTGTTTTTGTAATACATCCCGTGACCGCGTAGTAAGTATTAGGATTTGCTAGATAAGAGGCACCAAGATTAACCCATACTTTAAACCTGTAATTGTTATGATGTCCACATCGACTATATAACTATCCCACACCCTTGCCATGCACTCATTTTAAGTGCAGGATACCCCTATTACAAACCTCCGAGCCAATCCTTTTTCACAGTTCTTGTAATTTTCTGGTTAAGTCAGACTATTAATGAGGAGCATTGTCAACCCTTAAACCAATCGTTACACCCAAATCGCCTTCGCCTACCTTGTATGTACTCGCTTTTAGTACATTATTGTTTTAACCCAAGTTAATTATTTCAGTACACGGTTGCTAAGTCCTTATCCTTGTAAATACTATTTTCGGACAATTAGGATTCATGGTAGTATTCATCTTATGAAGAATTGGGGAAAAAGTAATTTATTACCCCCAATAGAGCTCAATAAGCTCCATGTTATTTTGATCCACCTTAAATCGGGTCATTAGTTAGATTGTAAATATCAAGTATGTAAAAGTTTAAGTGTAGGGGTGTATCTATAAACCCCAATGATGTATTATATGTTTAAGCAATGGCAGTGTAAAAGTGTACCAAAAATGTATATAAAAACATAAAAAAAATGTACGGGCTGCCATTTGCTTATGTTATGTTTATATTAGAGTCAAGAAAAGAAAAAGAAAGAGATAGATGTAGAGTTTTGTAGAGTTTGTATATCTTGTCCGAGTCTTTGGCTTAGCAACCAAACCAACGTGTATTCGTATAAATAATTAGCTAACCCTTCCACTCTAAATTCACCCAAAAGTCACTCCCCAAATGTATCCCATCCGTTTCCATTTTTGTTAATGTTATCTGTTAATATAAGATTCACCCTTAGAACAACAGATCCGGAGGCATGGTGAAATGAAAGAGATGTGTAGCCATTTATTAGAGAAAAAAGAAGATATGAGAATTTGTGTGTGAAGCTTGAGAGAAAAGAGAAAAACCACACACACTCACACTTTTAACAAATGTGAACTTCTACCCCCACCATGAAGTATGGAGGGGTATTTATAGTCCCTATATCGACTAGCTAAAAACCTGATGGGAAATACAAGTCAGAAAGGTCAAAGTACTACCTGCTAACGTTATAAAAAAAATGTCAAAGTACTGCCGTTTAATAAAGGAACTTTGAAATGATTATTAAGTTAATAACTACTTATTAATTATCATGTAAACAGTTTAACATTAGGATAGTATTGAATTAGTATTTGTGTCATACAAGACTGTACTCCTACGAGAGTTAGATTCCTTATTTATAAAAGGATCTCTAGAAGCATTAAAAGACGACAACAAGAACAACAACAAGAAAAAGCATTAGTTAGAAGTATTAGAGATAAGTATTGTATTAGGGATCTGCAAACTTAGGCAGATTCAAGGTGTGATAATACAAATCGTTTGTCAAATCATTGTGTGTTCTTCTTGATACTATTAACTAGTTTCCGCATAGTTAATAGTGTTTCATTGTTACTGACTTGGATTTATTCAAGGAAGTAACATCCTTTACAGGCTAAAGGCTTTTTATACTAAGGTATATCGATCCTATATAATCTAACCCGACCCGACTATAAATGATAAATGTAATTCCGGATTAGTCACCATATTTTAGGGCTAACAATCTTCCCCCAATATGTGGACATACGAAATTACTTATAATGTTCCTATCCAGCACAAATACAACACAAATAAAGTCTTCCAAAGCGCTTCCAAAGCCGAAGATGTCTTCTGAGTACTCCTTGTCTTGAAACTTGTACTCCAGCTTAGATTTTCTGTGTCTTTACTTGTACAGGAACCATTGTAGTATGCATTAGTTAGATTAACTTCCCCCCAATCCATGCAGCATGTCTTGAAAAGCTTTCTTCATGGACTCCTTTTTGTCGAAGTTTCTGAATCAGCTTCCCCACAAACCAACATCCCTATCTTGAGTAGATTTTGAAACATTGATGTAGCTTGAACAATCTTCTACTTGTCATCAAAGTGCACAGCGGAATTTTGTAAAAGTCAAACCACACCAACTATACCACTGCTTCTTGTCATTAGGGCTTGGTGAATATTCGTTCGGGGGGTGCATGCGAGAAATAAACAACTGTTCTTCTCATGTTTGCATAATACTTCACAAACCATACTAAACATTTTTTAGGGCTAACAAACTTCCCCCTGGAAGTTGATATGGTAACATCAAAGTTAATTAAGTCCCAGATGTACACATTTTCCCCCGTGATGGTTGCGAACTCTCAGAAGCATCATTGTCGTGTACGTCCATATACTCGAGAAGTTCTTGTCATAAGCACAAATCTTGATTTACAAAAGAATCATTACCGTCTTGACTTCACAAACCGTAGAGGAGTTGAAGCAAGAATCAAGAACACTTGGTATAATCAAGGTCTTGTGAATGAATGTCATCGAAGAACTTTGAAGATTTTGCTTAAACTGTGAAGTATCTTTGTCTTGGAATAGCACAAAAATACCCGTGAGAAGTGTTGATTACATCTCAACCTTTAAACTCTCTGGCTAACTTACCAACCTTGTATTCTGTCGGCTATAGTAGTGATCACTTGGTGAAGTAAACCCGATATTCTAAACTTGAAACTAAAGTAAAATTCCCCAAATTTGTTACTTAATCTTGCACTACTGTTGATTGAAGAACGGTGCAGAAGAAAATCTCTAAATACCTTATACTCCATCAAAAGTATAAGAAGTACAACACCTCTTGAAATTATCCACAACGACATCTGTGTGTGACACTGAGCACTATAATGTAACTCCTTTAAGTGATAGTATTCCAGGTCTTCATCCAACCACCCCTTGACTTCTGGAAACTAGATAATTTAAGTCTTAATCATAACTGTATACGTTCAAGCAAGTCATCAATCGATAGAAAATAGAAGAAAGTCATGATGATGAAATAAGTAGACTCCTTTGTGAAATTCAACTTCAATCGTAAATAAGGGATACCAAACCAACTTCGTGATCACTTGTCATCATTATCCGAGTCTCTAGCCTTTTTGTCATTTAAGTGAATCTTTTCAGGGATGTTATGGATTAAGTATTGGTGTTGTTGTTTGTGTGGTGTGTTGTTATGGTTGATATATTATATTCCTAAATTCGGTCATATGCCCAAAGTCGGTGTTCAAAACGAGGGTTTTCTTTGAGACAAACCGCTGCTACATTTGGTAAACCGCCGCCTTGTTTGTTAGTCAAACCGCTGCCAAAATGTTAGCAAACCGCCGCCATATAATATAGCAAACCGCCGCCAAACTTTGATCTCAAACCGCCGTCAAAGTTTAAAGCAAACCGCCGCCTGTTTTTATCCAAACCGCTGCCTACATTATATTAAGCAAACCGCCGCCTAAGGCAAACCGCCGCCTAGGGCAAACCGCCGCCTATGAACTTTGTCAAACCGCCATGGATTTTTAATTTGGGCAGAGTAACATTTCATTTTGTTCAATAAAATAAGCAACCCGCCACACCTGTTCAAACCGCCGTGTATCTTTAAAATAATCAAACCGCCGTGTTCTTTTAGCAAACCGCCGGCTATATAATTGATTATTTAAAGCAACCCGCCTTTGACCTGGTCAAACCGCCGGCTACTTTTTCCTTAAAACACGGATCTTGTCCCCTCTTTTTGTCAAACCGCCACCAAGAAAATAATATTATAATCAAACCTCCACGAAGAACATCAAGAACGAATTTTTCAAAATAAGCCAAATAAGCTATTTCACTTCTCAAATAAGCTATAGGGGCTCAATACTAAGTGGTTAGATGAGATTAAAACACGAAATAACAACCATATCTTCGTGAATCATCAGATTCGAGCCAAACCTCCACTTAGAACACATAAAAAGTCAACCCTTTTTAAGCTTAATAATTCGATCTAGGATCATATGTAACTCGTAAAATGGTAGCAATCTAACCTGTTTAACATGTAGATCGAGGAAAGAACAAGATTAACAACCAAATAAGCCAAAACCCATTTTAAAAAAAAAAAAAACAAGAAAAAAAAAAAAAAAAAAAACAAAAAAAAAAAAAAAAAAAAAGAAAAAAATAGCCGTGGTCTTTTTGGCATAAAATAAGCCATGAATTTTGAGCTTATTTAACCACAAGATCAGAAGATAAACAACACGGATTCCCCCTATGCTCTAATACCAATTGTTATAACATGATTCACCCTTAGAACAACGGATCCGGAGGCATGGTGAAATGAAAGAGATGTGTAGCCATTTATTAGAGAAAAAGGAAGATATGAGAAGTTGTGTGTGTGCTTGAGAGAAAAGAGAAAAACACACACACTCACACTTTTACAAATGTGAACTTCTACCCCTCCATGGAAGTATGGAGGGGGTATTTATAGTCCCGACATCGACTAGCTAAACTAACCCGACCCGACTATAAATGATAAATGTAATTTCGGATTAGTCACCATATTTTAGGGCTAACATTATCTTACACCTACACCTCACAGCCCTTTAAAAAGACCTCTTTGACAGTAATGTATAATATTTGCGCCTAGCGGTGGAGGTTTAATCATTTACCAAGCCTATGGTAATTTATATGCTATGACAGGTAATGAGTGTTGATTTTCTATTTCCCCTTATGTTATAATTTATTATACACCCGAGTGAAAGAGAGAATCCCAAACACTTATGTGAGGTGCTAGTATATACTTTTTGTGCTTTTAATTACGAGGTCTAGAAGGTTGTGTTATAAAATACTTTTAAGAGTAGGTTAAATGACCCTAATATTGCTATTGTCTAGGTGTGGATGAGGCGTCGTCGGAAGACATGGCAAATCTGTAATCATAATATCAACCTGTATAAGTATATTATATAATACCCTTGGTAATATATGTAATGCATTATAAACACGTATATAACTTACGTAAGCACTTAGCAAAATCAACTAATGCTAAAATGATGTATGGCATGTAAGCATGTATGCTAAATGCAACTAGGTAATGTATGTCCCTTTGAAAAACTTTTGAATGACACAATGTTGAAAACGGTTATAGTCCAAGTAAAAACGTTTGACTTGGTTCTCTATAACCTTGGCTCTGATACCAATCTGTAACACCCCCAAAATGGGTCGCAGCGGAATATGATGTTCCGGGGGTATTACTTCATAGATCAATAGCACAAGATATGAGAACGACCATTATAAGGATCGTTTAAAACTGATACATTGGATTTCATAAATGGTTCGTTACAAAAAGCTCATGGGCTTAACTTGTTTATCTTGGAAAAGTAAAGATTTCACAACATAACAATGTTCCAAAATGTAATGCATGCAAATCTTTATGATAATGTGACTTCAATTGACGACCAGCCAATGTATCCGGGACTTGTACCTTATTGACCTGAGAAAACATGTTTAAACTGTCAACAATAATGTTGGTGAATTTATAGGTTTATGAATTAAATGAAGCGGATAGCAAGATTTTCCTGTAATAGAGTAACAAATACAATATCACACAAATGTATTACGAAATGCACTAAGCTCATGACACCGAAGCTAAACAATGTATGTATTTAAAATACACATAAATGACTTTGCCCAATGTAGATGTTCAACCCGTAACATCCATGAATCCAAATGGTATACGTTCGTCGTTTCCGGCCAACCGGTAAACTAGCAAGCGCTACTTGCCCGAACGGGGATGTTAATCCCAAATAGATCTATTCATAACATTCACGCTCGCATAATGCAATTTACAATTACATCTATGCAATTAACAGTTCATGATAATGGGCATAGTGGGTTATAGCTACTTAGGCAAACTCGTAATATTTGAATTTAAAATGTACTTGCATCCATGTTGAAAACAAACATGATCTCATCCCCGAGATTTGATAAATGATTGAAAAGTATAAAAGTGGGGACTATAAACTCACAGTAAGTAATGATAATGGAGTGACAAGGTAGTGGCACGGAAAACGATGCAAAAGACTTTATCCGCAACCTATGAATAAATAATACATATTCACTAAACGGAAAAATAATAATATAAATACTTGCAATCTTGTCCCTAGTGTGTGCTTGATTTTTAATTGAATTAAATGACATTTGAAAACAATTCCTCATTTTAAAATAGTCAACTTTATCGGGTCAACGTGGTCAAACCGCAAGTATATAATTTATGACTTCGGACATTTAAGAAACTAGGCTGTACATACTTTAAATTATTAGTTTGGGTCGGTCCTTGGTTCGGTCTCTAAGTGCGTTAAATAATTAGACGAAACATTAACGTTTTCCTTTTTGAATTAAACTATAAATTACCAAGTCTTAACATAAGGTGTAGTAGAGTTTTGTAATTAATTTATGTCTTCGTTATTTGACGATATTAAAAAGTAAAAGTACATTTGAAATCTCCGCTGGGAAATCTACAACTTTCATTAAATAAGTTTCGGCTAAAATCGTCGTTTAAGTAGTTAAAAATAGTGCTAAACATGTGCGGGTCGCAAAACTGCTTTCCAGACTTAGAATATATTTGGGTTATTTCAACTGCTAATGTTTGCGTGTCCAGACTTTAAAATCAGTTTGTGGATTCGTTACTTAACGTTAAAACAAAATAAAAGCACATTTGAAAACTAGGCTAGGTCTATTACAACTTACTTTTTATAAGTCTTGGGGGCGGAGGTCGTTATCATGGTCAAAAACAAGGCTAAAGATGGATGTGTCGAGACTTATTGTACTAACAGTTTTAACTTGTTGGAACAGCTTTAACTTTGGGTTCCGATTGCATGCTCATTTCTTAACCATTTACAGTGATTCAAGTTGCAAGTTGATCTACCACATGCCCACTATATTGCGCAATCAAGTTTCGGATTTATGTGATTCGTTTACTAGTTGTATTAAGTCTCCTAAGTTGACCATTTTCAATGTGATATCAAAAGTGGACTGAGGATCAGTTGGTCTTTACATTCGACTAGCACTCAATACGCTATTTTATGTTTTTAAGGGCTTACCTTATGACCTAATGACTACATACTTTAAGCAGTTAAATCAAGTGAACTCTTCAAACCCACGCATTAATCCAGTTTTTCTCGACAAGCAGAAAGTGTGTACCATTTTTCAAGAACCGGTTTTCATGATAATTTTTCTACACGAATTTTCTCAAGCACATTACTAATGAACAGGAATGCATAATAAAAATGAAAGAGAACTAGGCGTGGACTCACAAACTTAAAGAGGATTTGGTTATTGACTTGAACTCCAAACGAAAACCCTAATGGCTTGAACCTTATGAATGAAGAACCCTAATTCTGAACCAAGTGTTTCCCAATAATGTTCGTCCCTCTAATGCTCCTGCCACTCCACGTGTACCACCTTGCTTGTCTGGTTGTCGACTCGTAACGAAAACCAAAAGGGACGGAGGTAGTGTTAAGGTTTTTAAGGTTTGGTTTATAACGCCTGATGATGAACCAAGGGTGTGGGTTTGTGATGCTTGTGTTTGCTGAAACAAGAATGGGTGAGAAGTGGTACTTTGCACTTATTCTTGCCTGTGATTACAAAGGTGGGAATTGCCATTATATTTATACTCAACAATCCAGGAAAGTATAATGTTAAGAATTGTAGTCACATTCCAGTGTTGATGCATTTGTGGTAAGGAATATTGTACAGGATTAAAAAGGGGAAAACTGTTTGTGGATTGAAGAGAATTTAGTGTTGGGAATGGCTGTTATGCGTAGAAAAGGAGGAGTAGTAGGGGATCGAGTATTATCTGGTGTATTAAGGAGATAAAAGGGGGTTGGGGGATACTGTGATGGTTTGCGTGAGAAGTAGAAACAGAAAAAGAAAAGGATAGATCATCACGTGGGATTAGGAGGCTTATAAAAGAAAAGAGGTGGGTTTTATCCAATAGCTATTTGAGTTATACAATCTTGTGATATCCTATCTTTGTTTATAACTTGCACTCATTTGAAATTACTGGAAACGGGCACACGAGATTTTGCCTAGTTTCTAGGAAGGAAATTTAGTTTCTTTTAGGAGTACATGACTTTTATTTAGAGGCTTTATCTAATTTCCTTATTGTTTTGAGGTTAAAATGTTGGTGTAATTTGTATGACTCTCATTTTCGATAGAGAATAGTGAATGGATCATGAAGTTTTCTCGACGAGGAATTTAAAATAGATGACGAATAACGGACATAATTACGCAAACCCGTTGATAAAAAGAGAATGTGAATTGATGAGATCGGAATATGACCTGAAAAACGCGGGGTGTTATAACAACAATACTCAATTTCCCATATGAGGATGCTTGTCAAATGCTCTTTTTCTAAGTCAAATTTCTATCTACATATTAACACAAAACAAATCTTTTTACTCATTTATACAACTTATTTGTGCTAATTAATTTCTATCAAACTCCTAAACTTTTTCAATCACATTTACGAAGAATCAGTACAAACTGAACTACAAACCAGTAACAATCAACAAGATGATATCTCATCACTGGTGTATAGTAATAAGAATCCAGTAATTTCATAATTGCAAGCAATATGATATACATTGAGAAACAATTTAATCAAACAAAACATACCTTTTTTCCCACGTAAATGAAACCTACAGAAGCTGTGGAGCATCACATTATTTTGGAATTTCAAAAGTGTGAAAATGAAAATATGGCAATGACAGTTTATGAGGGCGAAATGAGTTAAATCATAATCATATGGAGTTTTCCAATATCAGCCCAATAAGAAAAATTATTAATAAAGTGATCTTTTAAAAAATTTATTCTATTTTTCAGAAAAGTTTGTTAGATGATATATACAATCATTCTTGTTCAGATTTAATAGCAAGAATTGACGGAATGATTTTTTGTATAAAAAAATCATTTCCATTCCTAAAATGATTCTAGTATCCATATAAATTTTGGTATTTCAAAGTATATTTATGGAATGGTTTTTTTTATAACAAAAACAAAAACAAAATCATTTCCATTATATTCTAAAATGATTCTAGTATTCATATAAATTTTGGTATTTCAAAGTGTATTTATGGAATGATTTGTTGTATATATAAAAAAAATCATTTCCATTCTAAAATGATTTTAGTATTCATATAAATTTTTGCATTTTATCAATAGAAAATTGGTTAAATATGATATAAAAAATAATTATAAATCTAAATCTAAAATAAGACTATAACACATCACAAATACAAACATATTGTTATGACTAGGCGAATACCCCGTGGCACGCACGAAAATTGCTAGCGGCCGATAATTAACTATATGCGATGTTGTGGTAAGTTTTTCGTGTAACGTTCAAAATAGAACGTGAAAAGATCTAAATGTAATTGCAAACGGTTGTAACATGCGATAATTTAACTGAAGAAGAAATTCTTAAAATTTATCAAACAACATATAAAAACATGTAGTGAAACTGAAAATAAAACATTACATTAATTAAGAAATAATACATTATATCTCACCGCAGTACAAAGACTTATATCTTGGCTAACATGATTCAAAACATATCTTTAATGTCACATAATAAGCCATGTATTATACCAATGGGCAGGGTAAACACTATAGTGATACCGCAAGCCAATAAGACACCCCACCATGGCAATTGAAGAGTATCATCGTAATACTGGCAAGCGAATAAAATAAGAGCTATGTTCGACACAAGGATAACAAGAAACCATCATATCGGCTCCGGTTTATAGACCTTCATAAGCCTTGTGTGTACATCAACTTTCTTAGTCTTGGAATTTTTGAATACTACGTTCATATTATGCGTGATGCATCACGTTCAGAAATTTCGTATAATCCTACGATAAAAATTCCTACTCGAGTATTTCCTCTAAGATTCCTAGATAATAATTTCAATATAAGAAACTATCAATTGGCACCTTATGTAATAATCAATCCATGATCTTAGGTAATGAGGTTGGAGTCCCTGAGAGAATGTGACTTATCAATGGTAGCTCGGATGACCGAGAATGACGACCTGCCTGTTGCTTTTTACGATAGGTTGCCCAAGTGACTAGATAAAGCCCCGATATGATCAACAATCCTCCTACAATGTTGTTTATAAAACGAAGAGTAGCATACAGATGTTAGAATTACTTTAAAATGCAAACAAGTGAACTAAATGAAAAGGAAACACACATACCTTCCCATATATATTGGGCTTCCGAGGAAAAATCTAAACAGAAAAACAGATGCAGCAGGTTCAAGTGGATTATAAAGTGCAACCATAGCAGGTACCAGGATCTTGTTGGACCATGTTAGAAGTCCATAGTTTAACGTAGATGCAATATTCCCTGAAATAAAGAACAGTGAATGCTTGCAAAGTCATAAACATACGTAGAGATAACGTCATATGCAGATACAGTCACAAACTTACTAAGAAAGAAACATTTGATGTTATTTTGTAAATCTTTTGTGGATGTTATTTTGTAAATATTTTGTGGTTGTATCATTTTCCTTCATGAGAGGTAGGACATATAAATTAGATTGGACAAGTACAACACCGTAGCATATGCAGTATTAGCAATTATATCATAAGCCCGCATAACTTAATTTTAGACAATATAAATCGAGTTAACTTATCTGTAGAGCTATTACTTATATAAATGACATGCACCAAGAATTATTATAAAGAATTGGTGTTTTCATAAGTATAGATCTAGTCACAAGACATGGTATGTTTAATGGTCAGCCTCTGCTAACCACGTCACATATATTTAATCCTAATAAACCAGTAGAGCAACGAAAAAGGTTAATCTTAAATGTAGTAGAAGGTATAGAGAGTGTGGAAACTAAAAGGGGGGTTGAATAGTTTATACGTTTGTTTTATGCTTCAAAAGTTTACTTTCAAAAATCTATAGATCTGAGTTATATGTTCAATCAAATCACAATATGAACAAGCAATAACTATCTAAACTAAAACACGATAACAACAATAATAATGTATAGAGATAAGGAAAAAAACAACCAAACCAAGACACCAAGATTTTATAGTGGTTTGGCTACGAAGCACCTCTTCGCCCTACTCCACTCCCCGAGTATCCGACTCGAGATTTCACTATGTCAACAAGCTCCCTTTAGGCGGAGAAAATTGTTTACACGTCTCTTACCTCGCTTAACGTTATTTTCCCGACACACTAAGCTATATCATATGCGAGGTCCCTACGATCTTGGCTAGAAACCAGATCCAACCACTTCACAAGATAAGATACTCACTCAACGAAAGATTCTCTACACTATCGGAACAATCACATATTCCGTACTGATCAACAAGCAAATATCACCAAGATAAATCAAATAGAGTTTTGGCGTACTTCAGAAAGAAAAGGTATGATAGACACTATCTATAACACTCGTTTCTTGACGAATACGAGTGTTCTTCTCTCTTCTGACGTTTTAATGACAGAGGGAAGAGATGAGAAGAAGACTGATTAGAGTATGTTATGATCAACATCGTCTTCTAGTGAGAGAAAGAAAGGTTTAAGAGAGAGAAAGAAAAGGCTGAAAAATTCGTGCCAAAAGAGAAATAATTTGCTGCGGAGGAAATGGACGCAGCTATTATCGGCATGTGAAATCCCAACCCGGCTCTCCTGGGGAGCGATCCCGGCGGTCCCATTATAATATAAGGGGGGTCTCGCCAAAGTGTCTCTATAAGGGTGTCGTGCCGCCTAGGACGTTTCCCGCTCCCTTTTTTGTCTTTTCTTGGTGGGAAGTTGAATCTGTGTATGAAGACTAGCGTTTTATAAAGATGGGACAAAAACATTCGCGTTTTGGGGGGAAAATTTGAATTTCAAATTTTAAGTTTTTAATAAAACTTTTTATTTTAATTAGAAAATATTTTGTAAAAGTATTTTTGAAAAAAATACTTTTGTAGAATTAAAAGTGAGGATTAAGAGAAAAATATTTTCTTGATCACTAATCATGCTTAATTATTTTGTTTGTCCATACCTTAAGTGATCACTAATCTTAGAAATGAAATTTTACATTTAATAATTTGTAAACGTTTATTTTTATTGTAAACGTTTTTACATTTTGTTATTATCAAAACGTTGAGAGGTCGAAAAATATAAATAACGTTTTTAGGCATTATTTGTATTAACAATCTCTCCCTTTTTGATGATGACAAAATATAAACTCATTTTATATAAAATTAAAGATGTCAAATTATTAAATGAGTTATGTTCCATTTCTCCCCCTTTTTGTCGAATTCAAAAAGAATGATTGTCGAGTTGTTGAAGGAAGAAAGAAATCGACGATATCAAGACTTCCCCTTGATGTGTGCTCCCCCTTGTTCGGGGCACCAAGGGATAAATCTTACGAAAATTGTTTTGCTACAAAAAAAGCTAGAAGTACAAGTGCAAGACAAATATTTTTCAAGTTAACACATAATATATATAAATTATCAAAATAAGAGTTTCATTCCACCAACAAGAAACTCATACATTAGCATATTCAATTAATACATTCATGCAAGATAAAACTAGAATTAATACAAGATAAATAGAAACAATACTACATAAGTCTTAAATGATTCATGATTCATAGAGAATGACTTTTTAAGCAAAAGGTTTGGGGTTTCACGTTTATGAAAACATTTAGATATTTTTAAGGTGGAGGTGGAAAGTGTGAAGTGATTGCGGTAGTAAGAAGATATTCAAGATGAGCAAACATGATATTCATCTCATCTCTTAGGGTGAAGAAAAGGTTTCGGTTGTGAGAACAACAAATGCAAGTTGACCCATGATAGTCATGATAGTTGTAGAAAAGAGGATGACCCATGATAGGTGGTTGAGGTTGTGGTTGAGATGGTGGTGATGGAGTGTCATGAATGTGATCAAGAGGAGTGATTGGGGACAAAGAAAGTGTGATATCCAAGGAAGGATGACTTTGAAGTGGTTAAGGATTTAGAGGTCTAGGAGGAACATCCAAAATATTAGCACGGGGTTCAAGTGATGAGGAGAAGTTGGTTCATGTGAAGATGGTGGTGAAATTTGAAGTTTTGAGTGAAAGGAAGAAGATGTGTTTTCTTGACTTGATGATGTTTGATTAGTGGATGTGGTTTTTGATGGTGCATTTGGAGGAGTTGGAGATGAGGAGGTTGTTGTAGGAGAAGGTGTGGTGGTGATATCTTCATCACTAGATATGTTGACAAATAATTGTCTAGGAGGGATTATGGTGAGTTTGATTTTCTTGGAAGGGTTAGATGAGGAAGCATTTGTAGAATTCATGGTAGAATGATATGATGAAGATGATAATAGAAGAGAGTTCATGATTTAAGGTGGAAGAAATAGATTGAAGAAGTAAGGCATGGGGTTTGAAGATTTAGATTCCAAAAGGTGTTTGTCAAAATGCAGAAATTATAGTTGTGCCTAGATGGGATAGTGGTCAACTGCACAGAAATTCAAAAGGTCACAGTAGAAGAATCTGTGACCTCTGATGGCGGTCCCTTAATTACTGGCGGTCCCATATATATTAGGGGGTCGCCGAGTATTTTAGGGGGCCGTTTTCTGAAGATAGAAAACTTTTTCCATAATTTTCTAATAAATTTTTTTTCTAAATTTCCCTTTTTGAGTCAATTCTATTTCATCATGAATCATCTAATACTCATTATCTAACCTCACAATATCAATTATCTTGAGTTCTATGAGGGAAGCATATGTAGGCAAATTTTATCAAAAGATAAGCATGCATAATATCATATATATATAGCAAAAGTCTATCAAGGTGCATGCAAGCGTTGGTTTAGGATGATAAAATTGAAAGATTGTCCATGGCAAGCTAAGTTGCCCATACTAACTACTAAGTTACTAATAAGTAGCATAAGTTTAAACACCTAATCATAATAGATTAGTAAATAATATAGATAATAATATCATTAGTATGTAGGCTCTTGTATTTTTATGATCTTTGGATGACTTATGAGGCATGATTTCCTAAAATAAAAGTGAAATCACATTTTATTACCGTTTCACATGTAATATGTCATGAGCAATGTTTCTAGTGTGTGCCTAAATGTAACAAATGTGGAGTAACAATTAACTCGACCTAGAAATAAAATCCTAAGAGTTAACCCAAGCGCTCCTTAATTTGATTTTTCTCATCCAAACAAGTCGAAAAATACATACTCCCTCCGTCCCAAATTAATAGTCCCCTATTGACTTTTTAAGTCTTTCTTTATCAACTTTGAACTTAAATATTTTCGTTTGTGTTATATAACACTTGATGAAAATTATAACAATGAAAATACATTTAAAAATGAATCTATTCGTATATTTTACATCAAGTATTATATAACACAAACAAAAATATTTAAGGTCAAAGTTAAAAGAAAAAGACTTAAAAAGTCAATAGGGGACTATTATTTTGGGACAGAGGGAGTATGAGTTATGTATCTAGAAATTTGTTCCTGAGATCATTATTCATGTATTTAAAAACGTTTTTGGGTTGGATTAACAATTCATAACAACAATTTTATTATGTTCCTAACATGAGTGATTTGAAAATAAAATTAGGGTTTTGGGTCGTGTTCGTCGAGTGCAGCAGATAAGGGGGTGTTTGTTTGTTTTTTTGAAAATTTTTGTTTAAGTGTCCTATTTTGTAACTTGCTGGTGGTGGTCCCATATTTACCAGCGGTCCCAAATATATTGGGGGGGGGCGCCTATATGGGGGCCGCCCTCAGTCAAGGGTTTTTGAACTTGGTTTTTGACAAAAAAATTACAAAGAGGAGTGATATTTAATTTGCATTTCACAAATTAAATATGCTTAAGGTACTTCGGATGAAGTATTTAAGTTGTCACGACACGGAATAGAACACGGACTAGAATTGAGACAGAAGAAAGAGAAGCAGACTAAGAT
>BQNB010098201.1:0-25213 GCA_026074375.1 Tanacetum coccineum
TAGAAGTGGGTGTTTGAGTGGATGTTTGAGTAGCAATTTCTTCCTCAGTTTGATCTTCAGTACCTTTTATTTGCCCATCAGTACTTTCAAATTTCTCTTTAATACCTTCTCTTTGCTCTTCAGTACTTTCTCTTTGCTCTTCAGTACTTTCATTATGCTCTTCAGTACCTTTAACTTGTTCCTCAGTACCTTCAATTTGCCTGTCAGTACTAACTTTGGATCCGTCAGTACTAACTGTTGGTCTGTCAGTACTAACTTTCTCAAAGTCAGTACTAACTCCTTCCTTGACGGTACTAACTTCATCTTCAGTACTAAGTCTAACTTCATCAATCTCCTTGTCTTCATCCACTATTTCCCTTGTCCTCCCTTCATCTTGAGCATTCTCTGTTTCCATGTGATCAACTGTATCTTCAGGCATTCCATCAAACAGTGGATCTCTTTGAACTGATGATTCTCCTTTTGCAAACTTCCTCCCTTGTTTGGATACATACTCTTTGTGCACCCTATGTTTCTTTGAGAAGCTCTTCCTTGGAAATCTTTGCTTCAATGAGACACTTTTCAGATATGCTTTATGGTGTTTGATGACAGGTTTAGCTTGCTTCTTTAGCTTTGTGATCTGAGCCTTCAAGGCTTGGATTTCCTTGGCCTGATCTGAAACCTGTTTACACAAAGATAGACAAAGATCATAGACACCTTGGATAGTCATGTCACCCTCATTCCCTGAGAGGGATTTATCACTGGATGAATGACCTCCAAGGTTCTCACCAGAAGTTTCTGAGATAAAAGCAGGAGTAGTAGTAGAGGGTGAAGGTCTTGGGGATGGGTTAGGCTGGTGCTCAATAGGTACCTCACTAGTTTGAGCAGGGGATGAGTCAGTCTGTGGCTCATAAGGTACTTCACTAGTGGGAGCAGGGGAGGGTGTAGGTAGTGCTTCAGATGGTCTTTCTGAAGACGCACCCTCATCCTGAGTTGGTGTACAAACTTTGCCCAGCGGTACTAACTTTGCACTGGCAGTACTAACTTTGTCCAACTCAAGAAAGAATAATGTAGGTAACAGGAGTGCTTCAGTACCATTAGTAACTCTGCTCAACAACTCTCTAAACTGTTTCAAACCTCTAGATAGAAAATAAAACAGTGGGTACGATTACAAACTTTTTTCTTAGCAATCTAAATGTCTAAGCATACCTTCAATAGATTTAATGTAGAAAAATTATACTTTTGATTAGTTGTTAAGCAGATTACAGCTGTGGCAATGTTAGTAGGAATTTGATCCCAAGAGGTACTTTTGGAACTGAGACAATGATTAATTGTATGAAATAAAAACCTCCATTGGGGTGAAAACAAAGCTTTATTAAATGTTAACACTTTTAAATCCCCCTCATACCCCATTTGCTGTATAGCATCAAATATAGCCTGATTGGGTAATGTGTCTATCCCATCAGCATCATTAAAAAGAAGATCACTTCTTATTGATGCCTCAGAGATAGACACAGACTTGCCAGCTACTTTGGCAGTAATGTGCCTAACATTGTTGATTGTTTTGGACTTAGCAGACGTCCAAAACTGTTCAACAAATGTAGTAGATACTACAGGACTTATAGTGAGAGCATGATGAATTGAACTTCGCTTGAGAAAATTAATAACCTCATGAAACTCTGCATTCCCTTCAGACTTCTCCAAGTATGCGACCATGTTATGCTATCGGATCATGAATCAGTGTAAAGCCATTGTACTGAAATAGAGCATGTCGTGTAAGGAGTGATATTAGGGCTTGTAAGTGCGAATATAGTTTAGAGAGAGAATGCGTATGAAACTGCGCAATTGAAATGGGTTTAAATAGGTTTAGGAGACCTAATTTCAAGGAAACCGTTTCAATTTACACTTTGTACCCTTGGTGGTATTTTTCTTTAACCTCTCTAAAGTGGTACAAACTTTGCCCAGCGGTACTAAGTTTGCACTATCGGTACTAACTTTGTCCAATCAAAGAATGAACAATGTAGGTGTACGGAGTGTTTTAGTACCTCTAGTTAACATTCTCAATTGACTTCTAAACTCTTTCAAACCTCTAGAAAATGCATCATCTATGGTTAACATGTTTCTTTATACAAACTATACAACACAGCATATTGCCTCCCTTTAACCAATGCAGCTTATGGATTTATCATCCCAATAGTACTACCAAGAACTGTGAAATCGACTAACATCAAATGCCTTGGTGAGTAAATCAGCTACATTGTCATCAATGTGGATTTTAAGCACCTGAATGAGTTTCTTTTCATAAGCATCTCTTATGAAATGGTGCCTAATAGCAATGTGCTTTGTTTTGGAATGATATACTGGATTCTTTACAATGCAAATGGTGCTTTCATTGTCAATGTAGATCTTTGTGTTCATGAAGTTGAACCCATAGTCTAACATTTGATTTTGAATCACAAAAACTTTCCACAACAGCAGCTTGAGCGCAACTTATTCTGCCTTCTGTTTGTAGAGAGCCACAAATGGTTGCTTCTTGCATTGCCAAAAAATGGAGACTCATGCCAAGGAAAATGACAAACCTGTATTGGTGGATTTCCTGTCAAGATTTGCTCCAGCATAATCACTATCTGAGTAGGATTCCAGGTCAAATGAAGACACTCTAGGATACCAAAGACCCAGTTTGGGTTTGCCCTTTAGGTACCTAAAAATTCTCTTGACAATCACTTAGATAGGAAGTCTTTGGAGTAGTGACTAAAACCTAGAACAAGCACAGACTGCAAACATAATGTCAGGTCAGAAGATGTATGTCAAGTACATTAAGGAGCCAATCATGGACCTATTAAAGACTGAAACATCCACATCATTGCCTCCTCATCCTTGACTCAAAGGCTTCTTGAGTCTCAATCTAGTTAACTAGAGGTCTTAACACCTTGCAAAGTCAACTTTTAGGATTTCTGGGCAACATACTTATCTTGACTAATATAAATAACCATCCTGCTGGTTTTTGTCCTTGACTTGTTAATTCAAGAAAAGTAAGTGAGCTCTCACATTGAATCATTTGAAATCGACTTTTCTTAGTGCCTCAAAACTCATCACACCAAGATTTCTTTATAGACCCAAAGATGATATCATCAACATAAACTTGAACTAGTATGATATCATGTTTGTCCTTCTTTAGGAAGAGAGTTTTGTCAATGGTTCCTCTTCTGTATCCCATTTCTTTAATAAGAAAGTAGATAAAGTAGCATACCAGGCTCTAGGAGCTTGATGTAGCCCATAGAGAGCTTTGACAACTTTGTATACTTTCTGAGGATGTTTAGGATCTAGAAAGCCTGGTGGTTGAGACACATATACCTCTTCATCAATTTTCCCATAAAGGAAGGCACTTTTAACATCCATTTGATAGACTATAAAGCCCATATATGAGGCAAAGGCTAAAAAGATCCTTATGGCTTCAAGTCTTGCCACAGGAGCAAAAACCTCATCATAGTCTATCCCTTCCTTTCTTGCTATGTCCTCCTGAGCAACTAACCTTGCTTTATTTCTGACAAAACTCCTCATTTCATCCTTCTTATTCGATAACCCACTTGGTACCAATAGACCTTCTTCCCTTTCAGGCAAATCTACTAAGACCCAAACATTTTGTATCTCGAATTGCAACAATTCTTCTTGCATAGCATCAACCCAGCTTTCATCTTCAAGAGCTTCTGAAATCTTCTTGGGTTCATGTTGAGACAGGAAACAAGCAAATAAACAATGATGAAAGTCCTTGTGGTTTGTTCTCTTTTGCTTTTGAACATAGCTAACAAAAGCATGAGCTCCAGAACTTTTATTGACTTTGCTTCTTGTTTGAACTGCTGAGTTTGGATCTCCTAGAATTAGTGCTTTAGGATGAGTGGTTCCGGAGTGATCATTCGTTGTGGGAATAGGACTTAACATTCACACAGTTTCAAGTTTGTGTGGAGTCAGCCAATGGACACCCTCATCATCAAAAGATGATGTAGTGTGAAAATACCATCAGTGGAATTTTGATAGATATCTTCAAGAGGAGGTATTTCTGAATCATCTTCTTCAGAATTAGTTGGATCAGAAAGAGATAGTCCTTCATAAGGACTGGCAGTACTAACTGGTAAACTAACAGTATTAACTAGGTTAGTACTGCTAGCTTTAGCTGGTGTGCTAACAGTACTAAAAATGTTAGTACTGCTAGGCTTAGCAGCTCCTTCTTTTAATAAAACAAAGGTTCTCAAATTTCTTCCTAAGAGCTTTTCAAGCTTCCTCATATAAGCTTCCTTTTCTGCTTCTTAAGTACTTTCAAGTTCTATCCATAAAGACTTGGTCTTCCTCTCTTGGACCTTCTTGCTTATCATCTGTTGTTAATGCTGGAGTATTTGTTGAAGAATAAGAAGGCCATATTGGCAGTACAAAACAGTCTTGAGTAGATTCATTTTCTTTGTCAGAATCCCCAGCATCAATAATCTCTTCTGTACCTACATTTGGGTTAGCTTCTTGTTGACCTGCATGTAAGTTAGCTTGATTCTCTGAACTAACAGGATGATAATTCATAGAATCAGTTAAATAATCAAGATCAAAAAGCCAAGTTGGTCCTTTTTCTGCAACATTTGGTTTGTTCTCTAAGAAAGTGATGTGCAGATTTTCTTCAACTCTCTTGGTTTCTAAATTGTATACCCTAAAAGCCTTGCTTTGTAAAGAATACCCAACTAAAAACCCTTTCATCGATTTTCCAAGCAAACTTGCTGCCAAGGTGGTCAATGGTATTCAAGATAGTCACATGGCACCCAAAAGGTCTTATATAACTTATAATTGGTATCTTACCAGTTAAAAGTTCATAAGGTGTCTGATTATGAGGCTTGGTCACTAATACCCTATTTAGAACATAACAAGCAGTACTAACTGCTTCAGCCATATGTCGTTAGGTCAAGAATGAATCTTTTTTTTTTATTTTTTTTATGCAAGCCATGGTCCTTGCTGAAAGCCTCAATAAGGGTCATGTTCTTTCTTTCAGCAACTCTATTTTGGTGTGGAGTTCTGGCATTACTGTATTCCCTCTTGATCCCCTTTGACCCACAGAATTCAATAACATCCTTGTTCTTAAATTCTGTACCATTATCACTTCTAATGGTCTTAACTTTTTGATTTAATTGGTTCTCTATCTGTTCTTATTAAGTCCTTAAAGGATTGCACTCGTTTCTACTTAGTTCTTATAGAAAAATACCCAACTAAACCTGCTAAAATCATCAGTGATTACAAGGCAATAGGTCTTATGGTTTAAGCTCCTTACAAATGTAGGTCCAAACAAATCCATATGAAGAAGTTGTAGGGTTTGGCTAATAGAACTTATTGCTTTGGCCTTACAAGAGGCCTTGTGTTGCTTTCCTTTCTGACAAGCAACACAAGTGTGGTCATTTTGAAAAATCTTTGAAGGTAAAACCTCTCGAAATGGTTTCCCCTACACATGTTTGTTAAGTTTTTGAAATTTACAGACCAACCTCCTATTGCCATTTGTTAGATTAATCAGTTGTACCCTTTGCAATTAAACAAGCCAATCCTCTGAAGGAACATTGTTCCCTAAATTGAAATGTACATGTTGTTTTTGTCTGACGGATTTTAAGTAATACTTGAATTTTCATCAGGTAACTTAAAACTCACGAAGACAAAATACAAGCATTCAGGTCAGTAAACAGAACCTGTTTTTTGTCACATATTTGTGACACGAAAAGAGATTGAAATGTCTGAGTTCTTTCACAAAGACACATCCTCAAAATCTAACTTTTAAGTTTTTTATTTTACCTTTACACGTTATATAAACCTCTACTACCTCCAAAGTTGTAACAGGGCCACCATAAAGTTTGAAATTCATCAGGTTGGCTTGTTCACCAGTCATGTGCTGGAAATCCACTATCAACAATTCCTGTTATTCTTTAGTGCTCTATGTGGTTAATCCTGCTCATTAAATGAAAGATGATTAGTTTCTCTTGGGGACCCAATCCTGTTTCTGCTGGGCTTGAGTCATGGCTTTATGGATCTTTGGAAGTTTGTAACATTTTCCAAGGACTGGATCTACTATTGTATTTGGATCCCGACAATGGATTCTTTATGGTCTCAACTACACGCTGAAGGGCTTAACAGCAGTTTCCCTTTTTTCCCCAACAGTAATATCTGCATTTACATTAGCGTATTAAACTTGTTGTTTGAAAAATACTGTTCTAGTAATGTAGGCTCTTTTGAAAGGTCTTGAGGATGATTAATGAGTTTTATAAAATACATTTGCATGGTCTAAAACTCTATACCAATTGGTTAATGTATTAACTTTCATGGCAGAACTAGTTAGTATTGTCTGTCTGTTAACACTTTGCCTAGCAGTACTAAAATTTTTAGTACCGCTAGTTCTAGCAGTATTAACTGGAATTATACCAGTTCTAGTTAGTACTGCTGAAGGGACAAATTGGTTTTGTTTATTCACTCTTTGCAATTTTTCTAACATTGTTTAGTCTCAACTTTTCTTGCCATCCTCTTCTCATGAAAATCACAATCTCTAATTAAATGATTTAGACTACCACATACAAAACATGCTCTTACAGCAAACCCATTGGGGCCCCCCCCCAAATCATTCTTGTTAACCTTAGGTTTTTGACTATGTGTACACTGATTCTTAACATTTTCCCTAGGAGTTTTTACTTGCTTGTTAGCAAAACTAGGTGTTTCTTGTTGTTTTGTTGGTATAGACACACACTCATTTCATATCTGTTCATACTCCTTAATAATGAGGAGCATCTGACCGGAACTTAGGTTGGAATTTCTACATTAGAATTCATTGACAACTGGTCAGACACTAATACAGAGGGTTATTGTTCTAATGTTAGATTCACAGGTATAACTTCACTTGATGGGATTAGATTCACTAGTGTTTATGTCTGTTTTGGACCATATGTAAACTTAGAATCATCTACTTCTACATCAGGTCCTGAAGGCATGTAATTTCCTATCATGGGTGGGGGTACAGCATGCATTCCTTCTGCAAACCTATCATTCATAGGTTGATTTTCGAAATCACTTTCCTTACTCTTAAATACACTTTGTAAAACTTCATTTTCATAACTCAAAATGCCATTATATCTGTGATCCCCATACCCAAGCCCAAATTTATCATAGGCACTCATCTGAGAATTTAGAAGTTTACCAAGATTCTTAGAGGAATTGTGCCATTTTTCTACTTTAGCTTTTAAATCATCTTTTTCTTTTTGAGCTTCAGCTAATAGTTTCTTGTGGTATGTAAGGACATTTGTTTTATCATCTAAATCTATTTTCATAAACTTTATTTTTGTTCATACCAAAGTTGTCATTGTGGATGAGCAATATAACTGTGCTTTAACTTTTCTTAAGACCTTGAGAAATATGCCTTTATTTTCAATGCTTGGCATCACTAAGTTGTTCTCTCTAAGCATCATACAGTTTTTTAAGATTAGCATAAGACTCTTTACACTTATTGGAACAAGAAATTACCTCTGTGTCAGAGTCTGAGTTGTTGCAAGCCATCAAAGCATAATCTTTATCTTCTGAATGATTTGTCCAATCCACTCCTTCTCCATCAACTGTCACCAATGCTTTAGAATCCTCCTTTTGTCCAGTTCTGCTCCCATCCTTGTTTCCAGAATTCCATGCATCCCTCCTCCTGTTATCTTGAGTTCCTGAATCTACAATCTCTAAGCAAAATGACCTGTCCTTGTGGCTAATTGTTAACATTCCACTTTGGTTTTATCAAAGCAACTGGTTCTTTTGCAGCAAATTTTGTGCTTTTACCAGTCTTCTTGTAAAAACTTTTTCATTTTCATTGAGATCTTGGCCCACTTGCCACTTCAAGTCCATTTCTTCAAGGTTCATATTCATCAAATATGTTCAAAGTCCTCATGATCAGTTGTGCGGCAACTTGATTGACTAGCAAGATGTGAGTATGATGAAGGTTGTTCATACTTTGTGTTTGACCAGAAGATTGGAAACACTATAAGCGGGTTTACTAACTTCATTAGGTACTGTGGGGTGTTCTAAGAGATCAAAAGCTATTTTGTGGGCTTGAGGATGAGATGCAGTTAGGCCTTTTATGTCACTCTCAAAGACTCTTAGATTATTTGTATAAATCAAAAACTAAGACTTGTACCCTTGGTTTCGTTCTCATAATTACGGAAACTTGTGACCAGGGAGAAGGTAGAGATCTTAGGAATTTTTGATTAGCATCCTCAGTAGATACACCTGCTCCATGAATCTCTAACTGACTTAGAAGACTTTGGAACCTGTCATACCATTTGTGATGCCCTTTGTGTTGGGATACGAGAATCCTTCAAATGTTGCTTCACAAGATATACTTTTGCATCTTTCTTGGATTCATCATTTCCACCAAATCTTGATTTAATGGCATCCCACATTTCTTTTGCATCTGTCATCTTATGGAAATTAGCAAGATGATCTTCTGGTAGGGCCATAAGCAAGGTGGTCCTTGCTTTTCTCTCTCTTTCTCTGGATACTATCTCTTCTGCAGTTCTAGGAGGCAAAACCTTAATTTGTCCTGATGTATCTGTACTGATTGATACAGGACCATTCCTATTTTGTATTACCTCCTAGATTGGATAGTCTGTATGGGCCAAATCGTGCTCATCTTCATAGCACAGATGTCATATTTCTCCCTTTTTTGAGAATAGGCAGCTTGATGGTTGAAACTGTATGAGGAGTTTGTTGGGTTGGTGTTTATGATGATGGTGGAGGTGGTGGTGGTGGTGGAATTTCATCTTGTGATGTTGATGCAGACATGTTGAGGGTTTATTGCTGGATTTGATTGTTCTTCTTATTCAGAGTTTCTCATAGGCTTTGATACCACTTGAGAGTCCCTAAACGAATAGATCTTTGCAGCCTATAGAGGATAATAGCCAAGATGTATAAATACAACTGACTATACAGAAACACTGATTATGAATACTATGTGTTAATGCGGAATCTTAACATAAGTACTAAGAAAAACAATGTATAACTAAATAACAACTTTCTATTAATCTGCTTAGAACAATTACAGATTACTAACTATTTGTGATATGATATTGTATGAGATTTCTTGAAGTCCTATCTAACTATGCCCAGAGGAATCGTTTTATAGACTAAGGATAACCTCAAACAGGCTTACAAATCGCTAACAGATAACACATATCTTTTCCTAGAAAATCTCATACATATCTCATGAACGGTACTAACTATTATCTACTAACTAATCGATCAGTACTTACATTTTGTACTGTCGGTACTAACTATAACTAATAGTACTAACTATTTGTACTGTCAGTACTAACTTACTAAAACATAAATCCTAACATTGGTTGAGGGTAGGTTTAACAGTTCTTAACTTTTATTCATGGGTTATACATAAATATGGATCCTCATGAATTCTCACATGTCTATCTAGTCTTTTCTAGTGTGCTTATGATGAATAGAGGCATGTTGATGTTTATTTTATTAAAGACCAAAGTTTTAAAACTTTTTAAGGAAATATTGATACTCTAAGTTAATTTTGTACTTGGCTAGAAAAGAGGTCGGGACACTAAGATACTTCAGTCTGGTGGTCCTCCTATAAAGGTTGGTGATGAGGCTGTCCATAAGGAGTTGGGTGACAGAATGGAAAGGGCTGTCACTACTGCTTCTAGCTTAGAAGTAGAGCATGACAGTGGTAACATAAACTAAGACCCAATCCATGGCAACACTTAATGAGCTAAGTTCTTAGGGAATTAGCTCAGGTAGCGGTCCTAGGTGCCAAGAAACCACATTGGGGATGTAGATGCTCAAATTAGGTTTGAGGCTGCATTTAAAAGTCCAATGACCCACCTCTCTCAAGAGTTAACATACATGGAAGTGGGGAGGACAGTATGAAACTAAAAGAATTGATGGCACCTTGTACAAAATTGTTTGATAATTAAGAGATTTTGGTGAGCATAAAAGAAAGAGAGAAGTTGTGAGCCAAAAACAGAAAGAGAGATGTGTGCTTAAAAACAGAAAGAGTGAATTGGTGAGCAAAAAGAATTGAGAGATATAGTGAGATGAAAAACAGAAAGAGAGTTTGTGAGAATCTAAGTTTATGATGGAAATGCTTGTTGGAATAGCATTGGTGTTTATACTACTAGGCATAAACTTAATATTGCTAGTATTAAGTTAGTACTGCCAGGCATATCTTTATACTGCTGGGTGATGTTAATACGGCTAGGCTTAATGTTAGTACTGTTAGGCTAAAATTAGTACTGTTGGGTTACCGTTAGTACTGTTTGAGGCATAACAGAATTTCCTTATTTTAATATAGCCGTTGAGATATTTCCGCCAACAACATAGCCTATAGGGTTTGACTAATTGGAAATTCATGATCTTTCTATAAATTAGTAAGATTTCTTCAAGATAAGATCAAATTTCATTCAGTCGGTCAAATTACAACCCTAAGTGCTCTCAATATAATCTCAATTAACTTTGCCAAGCTTTCATACTCACATAAACGAGCTCATCCCAGAAGTTTATTCAATATTTTCTTAATCACATGGCTAATTTGGAGTTTTACGACAAGCGTTACATGGTGGTTTACTTACAGAAGTCTGAAGGAAGTGAAGGGTTTCATCAAATCATTGATTTTCTGAATGCTAGTCACATCCAATATGCCCTCACAGAGAATCCAACAATATATGTTTCCTTTATTAAGCAATTTTGGAGAACAACTACTGCTAGAACAAGTGCTAATGGAGAGGTAGAACTAACTGCTACAATTGATGGACAAGTAAAGAGTATTACTGAAGCCTCTCTAAGAAGACATCTAAAGTTAGAGGACAGATTGGTTGGTGTTACTACTCTACCCAACTCAAAGATATTTGAGCAACTTGCTCTAATGCGGTATGTGACTGATTCTGATAAACTCACTTTTCAAATGGGTCATTTTTCTCCTTAGTTGAAGTTTTTAATTTATATTATCCTCCACTGCAATGTAAGTTCCTAGAAAACTGCTTTGGAGCCGTTTTATTAGAATATGCAACTGCTATAATTTGCTTGGCCACAAACAGGACTTACAATTTTTCAAAACTAATTTTTGATGCTATGATTAAGAATCTGGAAAACCCACACAAGTTTTTGATGTACCCAAGATTTATCCAAATCTGTTTAAACAAGCAAAAGAGACTCCTTAACCCCACACATAAACATATCCTACTCCTATCCTTACACAGAAAGTCTTTAGTAATATGAAGAGGTTTTCAAGGGGTTATTTTGGAATAGATTTTTCTTTATTTCCTATGATGATCAGTGCACCTGAAACTTCTCCATCTAGAATAACATCTTCACCATCATTATCACCTCAACATACACCAGTCAGTACCCTATCAACCTCACAACCACCAAACACTCAACCCACACCTAATGCAGAAGAGGCTGTTCAAATGACCATCATGAATCACCTCCTCCACAGTGTTACATCACTTGGAAATGTGATGAGGGTAGTCTAACTTAATGAATTGACGATTTGGTGTACCTCTTTGTCTAAGAGGTTTGAAACAAAATCTTTTGTTTTATCCTTTAGGGCGGGCTACAGCGCAGACTTATTTCAGTTACTGGTTTCGGGGGGTTGTGTATGTTTGTTATGATCCTGTGTGCGCTCGCGTTATGATTTATTCGGTTAGGACTTAGTGGTCGTTTTAGAATCTAAATTGAAGCAGACAAGACAGACAGGATGTAATGGATCTACACAGACTAGTAGAAGAAAGGTATGCAACATCAAGACCAGAAGGATATGACTTAATGTTATGGGGAGATCTGAAGATCTTATTTCAACCTGATGAAGAAGATGAAGTCTGGAGGCATCAACATGAATACAATTTGATAAGCTGGAGACTATTTGATTCATGTGGAATTCATATTTTGTTGATGGATAATGGAATTGCCATTCACATGATGATAGAGGAGAAGTATCCACTCACTCAAGAAATGCTATCTAAGATGTTAAGCAGAAAACTAGAGGTTGATCATGAAAATGAGATGGCATTTGAACTCCTAAGGTTTATAAGGTCACAAGTACAGAAGTAGAAGAATGTTTGGAAGAATCCTCAACAGTGCAGTCTAGAAGATTAAATACAGAAGAAACTTGAGATTTGAAGGTAAATCACAAGTTTAGGGGAGGATTGTTGGGATTCAGAGCTTCTACACTTAGTACTGCTAGTTGTAGTTAGTTAGTACTGCCAGTACATTGTTAGTACTGCCAGTATATAGTTTTTACTGTTAGTTATATAGTTAGTACTGCTTAAGTGATATGCATGAGTTATATTAGGAATAGATATGAATGATCACTTAATACGTTTTGTAAGCCCATTAGGGTTTTCCTTCGTGTATAAAAGGAACCCTACGGCATAGTTGGAGATATCCGTTTTCATATCAAGTTTTCATAGTTAGTTATTCTGTAACCTAGGCAGAATACTTGCAATCAATATATATTTAAAGTTTATTATACATTGTTCTTCTTAGTATTACAAGTTAGATTCGGCATAACTTGTAGTATTCATAATCATTGTTTCTCATATAGTTAGTTTGAATCTATTAAAGTTAACTAAGCCTTAACAAGCTAAGAAGATCTATTGATTGGGACTCACACCTAAGAGGCCAAGGAATTCTGCATGGTTTAAGGAAAAATGTTGTTGGTTCAGGCATAGAAATCTGATCAGGTATTGGATGAGGAGCAGCTGGCATTTCTAGCAGATCCCAGAATTACAGATGGTCAAGATAATCAACCAACAATCATATATAATGTTGCTTTCCAGACTGATGATCTAGATGCTTATGATTCTGACTGTGATGATATCTCTTCTGCAAAAGCGGTTCTAATGGCCAATCTCTCAAGTTACAGTTCAGTCGTCCTATCTGAGGTACCACAACATGACACATATCAAAATGATAATATGCTAAATCAAAGTATGCAAGAGACATCGTATTTTGAACAATCCCTTATTGATTATGTTTCAAATAATTAAATAACAAGTGATAGTAATATCATTTCTTATGAACAGTATCTGCAACAAACGCAAAATGCGATTGTTCAAGATACCAACTCTTCTGCACTACAAGATTACATGATAATGTCTGTGTTTGACCAGCTGTCTGAACAAATGTCTAATCATGTAACTAACTGGGATAAGGCTAATCAGGAAACCAAAACTGTTAATGAATCCTTAACCACTGAGCTTGAAGATATAAGAAACGAGTCAAAAATTTTGAACAAAGACAAAATGTTGATTTGAGCAGTCGTGAAAAATCAATTGATTCACAAATGGATGACATGATTCGGAATAGGTGTGCACTTAAGCAAGAAATTGACTCACTTAAACAAAATCTTTCAAAACAAGCCAAGGAAAAGGAATCGTTATTGCAAACATTAACAGTTTTCAAAAAGGAATCCAAAGAAAAAGAAAATAAATACATGGACAAGGAAATCGATTTAGAAAAGAAGATAAAGGAACTAAATAATATTGTTTATAAAGTGGGTCAATCTGCGCAGACAGTGCACACGCTAATAAAACCACATGTTTTTATGATGATACACACAAACAAGCTCTTGGGTATCATAATCCGTTTTATCTTAAGATAGCTCAGCGGATTAAGCCAACGCTATATGATGGTAATGTGTTATCTAATAAACATAATGTGATTTCTGTGATTGATGAAGAAGAGACTTTGATTTTAGAGGAAGAGAGTCGATCTAATATGCTTGAAAAACAAAATGACCCAATTTTAAAAGAAAAGAAAATTAACATTTCTCAAATTAATTATTCCGAATTGAATAAACTGGCTCAAGATTTTGAAAAACATTTTGTTCCACAAAAGGAAATGTCTGCAGAACAAGCTTTCTGGTTACAACTTTCAAACCTTATTTCTGAACAACCTGTTGTTCAAACTACACCTATTAGAACGGAGGATCCTAGTGAACTTCCATAAGTAAGCATGGTTAAGATAAGTTTTCAAAAACTAAAAAATCATCTTGCCATTTTTGACAAGGTGGTGAAAGTAAGAACTACACCTGATGCAATTACTGAGGGGTCATGCGGTTTCGAACACACAAAAGAAGTTTTTAAATAGGCTGTAATTCCATTTATTTAAACTTTATAGGATTTATTTAAAGATTTTGATAATGGTCTTCACAATGAAATTAATGAGGTGAAAATAGTTTTTAACCAAATGGAAGCTGCTGTTGAACAGTGTTCTGTAGACAATAAGTATTTTGATATTCAAAAGAAAGAAATTTTTCTTGATAATGATCAACTCTTGGAACATATTATTTGTCAAGATGATATGAATATTGTGATGCTTGTTGATTCTGTAACTATCAATATGTTACCTGCTAATAACAAATGTCTTGTGCATTATAATCTTGAGATTGAACAGTTAGAGCAAGAAAATGAACACTTATTTGAACTTCTCTTATCTCAAGACATAGTTCACATTTGTGTAAATTCTCTTGCTACACGACATGAGTGTTGTGAAATGAAACATAGTTTTATTCATGAATATAATGAGAATCTAGTGATAAAGGCTGAGCTTGCCAAAAAGGAACACATGGTTGAAAAGAAATTTTTTGATGAAGTTATACTCAGATGTTCACGGCTTGAAAATAGTTGTGTTAATCTTGAACTTAAATTACAACACCAAAAAGAAAGTTTTCTGAATAAAAAATCTTTAAACAATCAAGATGCTCTTAAAATTCAGGAATTTTTAAATATAAATGAATGGCAAGCTAAGCTAGATGCAAAAGATGTATTAATTGCTAATTTGAAGAAACATATTAAGAGCTTAAAAGGGAAAAAATGTGATTGAAATGATGCTCCAACGAATAAGGCCAAAGTAATTGCTTTTGGAATGTTTAAACTTGATTTAGAATTGTAGCTCCTAAAGTATTGAAAAACAGGGATGCTCACATAGACTATATTAAGCACGCTAGGGAACATGTTGACACTCTTTACGAGATAGTCGAACACGCTAGAGCACTAAGACCTTTAGATTGCGATCTAGACTCTGCCTGTAAGTATGTTTAACGAATTCAGCTGGTGCTAGTCTATGTTACAGATACATGCCCTGGTTTGATAAAACCTAGTGAGAAATTGGTTGCGGTCACACCATTGAACAAAAACAAGAAAGTTAGGTTTACACAACCTACCACATCATCAAGTAACACTCAATAACATGTAGATTCACAAAAACACAAGATTCTAACAAACCTATGTTGCCTTCTACAGGAATGAAGAGTTCTACTAGTGCTAGCAGATCACAACCTTCAGGCAATACAAAGAACAATAGGATCTTGCGACCAACCAGTAGAAACCTGAAGAATAAAGTAGAAGTCCAACCTAGAAGCGTTAAATCTAATTCAAATAAGAATGATCATGTAATTGAACCTGTTTGTCATGCGAACATTAAGCATACAATGTTAAATACAAACTCCGAATTAACTTGTGTTAAATGTAATCAATGTATGTTTGATGCAAATCATGATGTTTGTTTTCTTGAATTTGTTAATGATGTGAATGTGCATTCTAAATCTAAATATGCTAAGAGGATAAAAAAGGTAAAAACTTGGAACCTACGGGTAAAGTGTTCACTGATATTGGATATAAATGGAAACGTACAGGACAGACCTTCACTATAGTTGGAAACCCATGCCCTTTAACTAGGTTCACCTCCACTAAAGTAGAGCCTCTTAAGGAAACCACTTTAAAATCAGTAACAACTCCTAATCCAGAGATTAAGATATACCGTAGGAAAACCAAAGTGCTAAATCGGTAAATTTAAGCAGTGAACCTAGTATCTTATGATCTAGGCCTACTAATATCTTAGAACCGAACAAACATTGGGGATCCACTATTTAAAATTCTCCATCTTCTTCTCTTGTAAATTCAAGTTGTCCAAATTGTACTATGGTATTTAGACTCCGGATGCTCTAGGCATATGACAGGAAACCGCTCTCAGCTCATCAACTTTGTGCATAAATTTATGGGTATTGTAAGATTCGGTAACGATCAGATTGCAATGATAATGGGTTATGGTGACTACCAGATGGGCAATGTTACGATTTATCAGGTTTACTATGTGGAAGGATTAGGGCACAACTTATTTTCCGTTGGATAATTTTGTGATTCAGATCTTGAAGTTGCTTTTCGCAAACATACTTGCTACATTCGCGACTTAAAGGTGTTGACCTACTCAAGGGATCAAGGGGCTCAAATTTATACCTTTGGTCTCTGGAAGAAATGGATGTTATCCTCACCCGTTTGTCTCTTGTCTATAGCCTCAAAGACCAAGTCGTGGTTATGGCATCGACGTTTGTCACATTTAAACTTCAATTATAGTACTGCACTTGCTAAACAAGGACTGGTCCGTGGGCTCTGTCCCAAAATTAGATTTTTTAGAAGGATCATTTATGTTCTGCCTGTGCACTCTGGAAAAGAAAGAAAGAAACCCACAAACCTAAAGCCGAGGACTCCATTCAAGAAAATCTCTATCTGCTGCACATGGACCTTTGCGAACCAATGAAGATTCAAAGTATCAACGGGCGAAAATACATATTGGTTATTGTTGACGATTATTCTTGGTTTACTTGGGTCAAATTTCTATGATCAAAGGATGAGTTCCAGAGTTTTTGATTAAGTTTCTCAAAATGATTCAAGTTCATCTTAATGCGACAGTCCGAAATATCAGAACTGATAATGGCACAGAGTTTGTCAATCAAACCCTCAGAGCTTACTATGAAAATGTCGGGATTTCACATCAAACATCCGTTACTCGCTCTCCACAACAAAATGGCTTTGTCAAAAGACGGAATCGAACTCTAGTTGAAGTTGCACGCACCATGTTGATATTCTCGAAGTCTCCGTTATTTCTATGGGCAAAAGCCGTTGCGACAACTTGTTATACACCAAATTGATCCATAATCCGTAAACGTCACAACAAAACCCCATATGAACTTCTCCACAACAGGAAACATGACTTACCTTATCTTCATGTATTTGGTGCTCTATGTTACCCCACTAATGACAGTAAAGACCTAGGTAAGTTAAAACCTAAAGCTGATATTGGAATCTTTGTCGGTTACGCTCCTGCAAAGAAGGCTTACAGAATCTACAACAAGAGAACCCGTTTAATCATTGAAACCATTCATGTTACTTTTTATGAGCTAACAGCTATGGCTTCTGAACAATTCGGTTCAGGACCCGGGCCTCAACTCTTGACTCCTAGAACACTCAGTTTAGGACTCGTGCCAAACCTTCCTTCTCCAACACCATATGTCCCACCAACAAAGAAGGACTGGGATACTTTGTTTCAGCCAATGTTTGGTGAATACTTCAATCCTCCACCTAGTGTTGCTTCACCAGTTCTTGCAGTTGTTGCTCCAGTTCCTGCTGATTCAACCGGTACACCTTCCTCGACTTCAGTTGATCAAGATGCACCATCTCCAAGTACTTCACAAACCCCTCAAGAAATACAAACTCCATTATTTCCTTCTGGTGTTGAAGAAGAGTTTCATGATATTGAAGTTGCACATCTAGATAACGATCCCTTCTTTGGCATTCCAATTCTAGAACCAAATTCTGAAGAATCCTCTTCAAGGGATGTTATTGCAACTAATGTGCACTTAGTCAATCAACCACCGGGACACCTCAGAAAATAGACAAAAGATCACCAGCTGGATAATGTAATTGTAAGTCCTTCTCGACATGTCTCTACACGTCATCAACTACAAAACGAAGCCATGTTTTGCTACTTGGATGCTTTCCTTACTTCCGTTGAACCAAAGAACTATAAAGAAGCTTTGAAGGAATCCTATTGGATCGAAGCAATGCAAGAAGAATTAAATGAGTTCGAATGACTTAAAGTATGGGAGCTCATTCCTCGTCCAGATCGTGTCATGATAATCACTTTAAAGTGGATTTTCAAGGTGAAATTAGACGATCTAGGAGGTGTTTTGAAAAACAAGGCTCGGTTGGTAGAAAGGGGATATCGTCAAGAGGAGGGAATCGACTTTGAAGAATCTTTTGCACTGGCTGCACGACTAGAGGCTATAAGAATCTTTATTGCATATGACGCTTACATGAACATGATCGTCTATCAAATGGATGTCAAGACGGCTGATGACATCAAATAACGTCACTTTTATAGCATCATTTATCCCATGTAATTAACCCATTTTGTATAATTATTGCAAAGAATTGTTACTTAATCGTTTGTATTTGAGACTTGCAGTAATTATGGAGTACTTGGTGAAGATTAACTAAAAGGCACGCATTCTGGAGCTTAAACGAAGAAATATAAAGAAAACTGATTCTGACATCCAATACGCCGTATCCATCAAGGAAGATACAGCGTATCTGTGCCCGCACTTCACTTAAAGACACGAAGGAACAAGATTCCAATATGTCGTTTCCAGAGAAGGTCCTATACGCATATTTATTTAATGAATGTGGAGTTGTGGTTGATATCAAATGTTTGGTCCACTACTCCAAGACTACCCCCGATTACGCCATTATCAAGTCACCTGGATACATCCGTATCGACCTTATTCCAGACCTTATACATATAAAATTCAAAAATTAGTTTTAAGTGTGCTAAATCATATTTTCGATACCTGTAACACCCCCAATTTTCATAGCGCAACGAAATAACAATATTGGGATGCTACTTCATAATACATGCACACGAGTCACAGTAAACGACCAAATAAGACGTTTATTAAACAAAACTTCATTTATTTAATTCAAAGAGATTCAGAGTTACAAAGGTCCCAAACTAGTTTAGAAAACGTATTTCTATTAAGTCACAACACGACTCATTTTCTAAAAATTCCCTTTATTGAATGTACAAAATTTCACCAAGTCCGTGTCCTTCGATATCCGCGTTCCGTCCCATCTAAGCCATCATAAGCACCTAAACCTGAGATACATGCTTAAAAACGTCAACACAATGGTTGAGTGAATTCATAGAGTTTTCAAGTAACAATTAGGACTTATAGTTGGTTCCACAAAACATTTATAACCTTAGAACGTAGTTTGGTTCCACCAAAAACATGTATGACTTGCTAGCTAGGCAAGCCACACCACATTTCCAACTTTCATGAGCCCGTGTACCGAACCTTAACACATTTATCATCATAGATAAATACGTGACCAGGTAGTATGACACTACCCCTTTCTCAATACAAAATGTCCGTTACAAGGTGCTCACCTTCGGATTCATACCCTGAACAGGGTTGTCAAACCCAATAGATCTATTTAATGCATTCAGCATTTACCTCATCGGTAATTAACGGTCACACAGCAAAAGGCATATACTCATGGCAATGAAATTATATTGTCATATAAAAAACACTTGCGTTCCATTTTCGCAAACAAACAACATCAAACACGTATAAAACTGCTTATGTTTAATTTATAAAACAAGCAACAACAAGTACGTATAAAACTACTTGTGTTCTACTTTTCAAAACAATAACAACAAGTGCGTATAAAAACAACTTGTGTTCACTTTTCAAAACATGCATGTATCCCCCTCGCGGGTTTAAATAACATTCAAAATTAGTTCAAAAGCGAGGCTATGAACTGACTTTGATCGAAGACCACGATCAATAAAATATCAATCACGAAGCGTCTCATCAATGAACTTGACCGCGACCTATAATTTTGTCGCTCGGTTACTATATAATAAAGTACGATCGAATGATGCGCACATCGCAATGATAGAAATCGTATAAAATACACATGTGATGAGAAATCCTCTTGCGCGACCTAGATCCTAACACTTAGTATACTTTAGATACTTTTCAAGCATATGTTGTATCACTTTTATTGAAAACTTTCTTTTCTCGGAAGCTTTCTATTTTTAGAAACGTCCTCGTTCATTAAAGTCGTCAAAACCAAAATATCATGATCGTAATAAAAATTGTGTTTATTATCTTTATAAAATCCAACAAGTCTCATCTTATCACAGTCGACTTTTAAAAGTCAACGTTTGACTTTTTAATATATATATATTTTTCCTTAAATTTGACCCGTACAAAACGACCCGCTAAATCATATTTTCACGACCCGGACTCTAAAGATATTTTATGCAAAACGACGTTCCGGACAACTTTTTAGTTTTACCCAAGACCTGAAACTCAAAGGAAAATGACGAAAATATCCCTGCAAGATTCTGCTTATATAGTGTGACATCTTTGGGTAAATGACGCATCTAGTCCTTCCCTCTTTTCTTCTTTAGAATTTTGACATACATATCTTTTATTTAAATAAAAACCGATAACCATGGCTCAAGATTACACTTCCCAAACCATTTTTATTTCCGTCACACTTTTATTCGTTTAAAACATTTACTTAAAATGTTAAATCACGAAAAATCAAAACTCTTGACACGCTTTTACAAAAACACGGGAAAAATCCATAAAACACTAAATCAATAAATTTTTACGCTCTCAGAGAAAAATATAAAATTTTTCTAATGTTCTCAAATGCTCGAACGAATAGAAATTCGAAACACGGCTTGCGAAATAGCCAAAAATAATATTTTTTATCAAATCGCCCGGAATGAGGAATGATTATTCCAAATCAAACGTAGAAAATAAATCGTGGCTCGAGATAATCGTCAGCCTAAAACTCGGGTTGTTACAATACCTAAACCATAAAAGTAGAATTTCAGAAGAGAAGAAGAGCAGAAGAGGTCGAGAAACGTAATTAATTCCATAGGAAACAACTTGTAATCTCCTATACTCTTGTAATCGTTCAGTTTTTGGTATCATTCGTTAACTCGGTTAGTTTACCTTGGCTAAATTATTACTTTTGTATTGATTATGACGTTCGAAGGCTAATACCATCGGGTATTAGCCGTTATTATGAAGATTGGACTATTTTTTGGGTTTTTTGTTTGTTTATCTCGATTTCTTAATTTAACGTTGAATGCTTGTTTATGTTTATCACCATACTTGTTTACGTGCTTTTGTATGCGACCTATCATTGAACTGGATCTAGTGATATGGACCAAGTAATCTAGATACCGGGATGGCTCTCCATATAGTAATTTATACATCTAGACCAATAGGATCACAAATAACGACCTATCTTTGCCTTTAGATTAGTGAGCTTAGTTGGACCGGCAGGTGACCCTTAGGATCAATGAGTACGTTCTTAATTAATTGGTGAAGACTTGGTTAGTGGACTACTAGTGTATGAATTGCCATTAAGCAGTAAGTGGGTAAAGTCTCTATGAGCTAGGGTTTAACAAGATCACCATTACTTTGATCCCTAAGATATATTATAATCAGGCAAAATAAGGATGCTTTATGCGGATGCATTTAATTGTGACAGAATTCTACGTGTCTAGGTCTTAGGAAGAAGTAATGCCTAAGTCTTAAGAATGATATGCCGCCTCGAGATAAGTAATCATTGCACTAAATAAACAAACCAACATTCTAATTGGATTAATGATGGCTAATACAATTTTCTTATATTTAGCTAGACCGCTCTTTTATCTTCTGTTAATTTGGTTGCGTTTGTTTTAGTGTCTTAAATTGGTTTTAGTCACCACAAAACCCGTGCCAGTCTCTCAGAATAAAAACCCCTCTTATCCATTAGATTTAGGATTAACATAGGTTTAGCATAGGTTTAACATAGAATAGAACTAACTTAGATTAGAAAACCAAAGTATTAATAAATTTGAAAAATAAGCCTTTTGTGCATTAAGTTATAAAAAATACAAAAATATTTTCCATTTTCTTTTTAGTATATATTTAAAAAAAAGAAAAAAAACCAAAAATATAAAAACATTTTCTTAATCGAGAAATAAAATTCATCAATTATATAATACTTTTACTAAAGTATTATCATCAATAAATTCTCGAACCAAAGATTCAAAAACTTGCCTTTTGTGTCACTTGCGAGGTACGGCTCACATTTGAAAGTTAAACAAACTATAAGAGGGGTATAAGGAGGGTTGTTCCAACGAACTACGACCCAAAAGGAGAAATAAGCTTCGCGCTATCCCTCTCTCGCTCCTTTGTGAGTTTTTTTTCGAATTGGGGTTTGTGTGGGGGGGGGGGGGGGTTTCCCCCCCCCCCCCCCCCCCCCCCCCCCCCCCCCCCCCCCCCCCCGGTGTGACCCCCCCCCCCCCCCCCCCCCCCCCCCACGACTACCGTTGAAGCTTGCTGATTATCAGGTTTAAGTTGTCTTATCTAGTTTTGTCCGTTTCTAAAATATGTTGTTTAAAAAAATTCAAAAAGCCAAAAATAATCTTCTTTTTCTTCGTATCATTTAATTCTTTTCTTATCCATCTTAATGTCTAATTCTTATGACGTCATTCGATTATCGTTTTGATCCAATTTACGCGATTAAAGAATGCTCGACTTGTGGAAGTTTTCTTTGGTACACTGAAGCTTTTGTTGTTAAAAAAGGTTAATGAAGACACGATTCTTGTTCCTAAAAACCCCTCGAAATTGGCAAGGTGTGCAAGTGTGGAACCCTGGTTGATGGTCCGTATTTTGTCAAGGATGTGTCTTTTACGAAAGAAATTTAGGAAGATTTGTTACATATTGTGTTGAAAAATGATTTTTCAAAAGACTTTTCAAGATACTTCGAGTCAATCCGATGACTATACCTAACGGTGTTAATTGTCTAAGATACCACTTCGTTGGCATCAGGCCCCAGTGAAAAATTTCCTCACCAAGTCCTCCACAACATTGACCATGTGTAGGAGTGCGGTGATTCGTTAGATGAAATCTTTTGTTGACGATGCACTTGTAAGTCTTGTTGGAAAGGTGCTCATATTGGCTATAATTGTCCAACGTAAATTCCGATTATCACTAATCCGGAACCATGCTATAATCAAGACCTTAATGAGATCCTACAAAATTTGCAAAGTTTGCTAAACAACAAAAAAACTTTTTGGTACGTGCCAACATTGTGGTTGTAATGAATATGATCGGAGGTTTGTTTCAGTATTTGGTACTGTTGGAATTGGAACACCACAATCTATTTTTTCAACTACGTACTCTTTTACGATTCTCCAGTGTTGGCAAAACCATCTCCACAACCCCCAATAGTTACCATATCTTGTGGAGGTTATGTGGGAACGATGCTCATTACGGTTTACGATTGTCCACCGAAAATCCCGTTTGTCTATAATCAGGTCCCGTGTTTCAATCAATACTTTCATTATTTTCACCAAACTTCACCCCGAGTTTTCACAACAATATTTCTTGTTGTGAAGATATGGGGGCCTCATGTAACTTACCCAATGTCAACCAATGAATGAAGGGGACTATTATCATGAGTATAAATTTTTGCTATGTTTATAATTCTTTTGGTTTGGACCAATCTTCAAAACACCCGCAACGATACGGCATGCCATCCAATATTCAAATTCTCAAAATGACTTCTCAATTCTCAAAATTAGATTATTGGTTCTTAATGACATCCATATGTGATAATAAGCTTATGGAACAAATGACAACCTTATGTGATTTGGTTGGTCAAGCTATACAAAAGAAGGAAGAAGAAAAGCGAATCGCGGAAGAACAAGCGGCTAAAGATCGATATTGGAAGATTACCATTTGCTACGATGATGACGAAGACGATACCATTATAATCACACCCGTTCTACCAACCGAGGAGCCTGATAACTCTCTAAGTATGGGGGATGAGCATCTTGACATTATTCCGGCAACGGAATCGGACGAAGTAATAAAATCTAGTGTTGAGGACCTTGTCCCAATCCCAAGTAAGTCAGAGGGCATTCCCGACAAGATGTGTGATGTGCCTCTTTGTAACAATCCTACCCCTCTTGAAGCAAAAAAACACTCTGAGATTGTCGTCAATTCCAACGATGATGATTCTTCGAGTGATGACGATTCTTTCTCTATTGACAACATCGAGTATTTCGATACATCACCTCCTGATGTCGAGATCGTCAGCTCAGAGGGTGTGGAGATTGTTGTCCAGGAAGTTGGAGGGATTGATATTGATGTTCTCATAACAATCAAAGACGATATCCTTCGTGAAAAATTGTCGAATGTTAATATTCTTATTGCTAAGATCGATGCATTAAAAGATAATCCCATTCCATCTTCCGATGTTATGACCAAGTCTTCATCCACATTTCCTAATCTTTTCTTGGAGGAGACTAACACCTTTGATAATTCTTTACCCGAAACTGAAGCCTTTCGCTTTAATCTGGAAGAGATTAGTAGTGGCAGTCCCACTACTCGTTCTGATTTATCTCTTCCGGATTATAAAGCTTTCTATATTGATAACGATCATTTTAAAGAGAAGAGTAGCGGCAGTACCACTACTCATGCTGATTTTTCTCTCCCTAAATATGATTCATTCATCTTTGATCTTTTGATAAATTCGTGTCCTCCTGCCAATAGGAATGACTTTCATCATGAGGAGTTCGCCGATGAACTCACTCACATCATGTCTCTTCCATATCTTGAATGTTTCCATTTTAAGAATGAGCCCAATCCGGGAGATTTGACTTCTATTGACCTCGGGATTCGTGAGAACGTTTCTACAACTAATGTGAATGTACCATTAGAGGATGACCAATCTCCTTTCTTCGCTTTTGTTGTATGGATCTTTCTTGCTTTTCTCACATATCTCGTTGTTCCTCCATATATTCTCTCCACCGGGAATGAAGATACCATTTTTGACCCTGGCATTTTCATTTATCATTCTTTTATGTCGGATGTATCTCATCGGAGTGGAACTTTCATGAAATTTAATGTTTATCCAAACCACTTGAATGAAAGTCCGATGGAGATTTTATCTTCCATTTGCTTCCCCATGGACCAATGAATTCGGGGACGGGTCAAGCATAGCGACCTTAAATAAGCGCTTCGTGGGAGGCAACCCATGCTTATCCATTCTATCTTCTTTTTTATTGCTAATAAGTGTTTTGTTGTTGTGATGAGGCGCGCCTCTTTCAAATTTTCGTGTGTTTTGTGTTTTGTGGTTTATTGTCCAGGATTGCCCGGATTGTAATGACTCTCGTGCTCGCGGTTTTGTCCTCCGATCACTCGGTCTTTACATCCTCAGCTTCATTTGGGAATCTGATATCCTAATCTAATCGACTAACGTTTTTCTTTTAGCATAATTAATAAACGGCCTTAGACTTACGTAGGTACCCTTTAAAACAT